>BSBK01005763.1:2500-15000 GCA_027943335.1 Chamaecyparis obtusa
GACAGGCTTAGGGAAAGGTGTGTCCTCAAGACATGTAGAGATATGATCTTGTTTGCTTTTCTGACTCACATGCCAAATGAAAAGTCCTCCCACGAATAGAGAAATGGTCTCTTGCATCAATATTTGAAAAGAGAAGGTGAAGAATTACTCTAGATCAAGTTCATCTTCCTCCCAAAGTGTTTTCCTCTGAATTTCATGCTGACATATCCCAAACTCAGGATTTATTTATTTAGTCAATCAAAAAATCTTGTTACATGCTGGATAGATGCATGAAAGGAATACATGGTCAAGAATTCCTTTGGTTCTACAAATTGATTATCTACATTTACCCCTAGAAATTATGAATAATATCCTAAGAACTCAAAGCTTTGTGAAAAGGGTTGATGAGAAACTTGATAAAGGATAGTGCAATAATTCTGATCCATGGCTAATCAAATCTCATTCACAAATTACTAAGTGTACTTGAAGGCTTCATATGAGATAGGAAAAAATGATAGTATGAACAAACTTTGACGATGAGATTGGGTTACGTCAGACCAAGCATGCTAGAAAATACTATTGATCCTTGAGAGGCTCATGCCTAAGAAAAGGAATTTGTGAATCTTTATAGGATTGGGACAAGGGTGTGTCCTACAAAGAAACCTCTAGGGTTTTATAAGTTGTATCTTCATGTTGTGGGTTTGAAGGAAAGTGAAAAGATCCTTTCGTAAAGAAACTAAGCTAAGGGAGGTGAAACACCCAAAAAATATTTTGAGGGCATGGTTAAGAATTTTATCTCTATTTTGAGATTTAATGGATTATCATTAGTATCAATCAATTATTTAGTCAGTAAAGGTCAATAAAGGAGACAAACAAGAAATTCAGTCAAGCATACAAAAGCCTACACACTAAGAAAAGACAAGGCAAAACACTAAAATAAATGAATACAAGTTTGACCGAGCACACTTACCGAGCATCAGGAATTTATTGAGTACTGAGCTAGTGATCACTGAGAATTCATACGAATGAAGCACCAATAATTTACCAAATGGTGAATGTAGTGTTTACAGAGTAAAAGCAAGAAACAACATAGTAATCAAGAATGACACAAACATCTATGCAAATGGTTTACACAGATCAAGGAAACGGTTTACCAATATTGAGACATATTTAATATGGATGTAATCATAATTTTGGTGATGATACAAGTATGTAATGTTAGATCTAGGTTATTTTCTTATACTGTTGATCTTAGGTTTTCTAAGATATTGTAAACCCTAATTAGGTCAAGACTATTTGATATAAATTTGTAAAGATGTCATTATGATCAAGTATCATGAAGTAGTAACCGCACTAAGGACATCAGGAGATCATACAAAGGGTTTATGAAAGAGAGAACCAATTTATCAAAACACATACAAGGCTACTGAGTAGGATATAAGGACACATACATCACACTAAGGTGATATTTTTTTGGTATTTCACAAATCTGAATCAGACAAGATTGAGTTTTTATTTACAGATACTTTTACTATTATTAATTTAACCATTGTAGCAGAATTAAATCTCTTAATAGAGTGGACTTAACCATTCTTATGTAAATCTCTTAACAGAGTACACACATACATTGTGTTGTGTAAATACTTTAACCAAGTATATCTAGTTGATCTTTTGTTACTCCTAACAGTGGTAAGATCATTAAAAAGTGATAAAAAAAAATTGTAGCCTTGACCGACATACTTTATTGCTATAGTAGTGAAGATTTGGGGGTGTCATTCCCACCATGGTTTTTACCTTCTTACAAGGGTTTTTGCGTAACCAAAATATTTGTCATGAGTATGAATTTTCATGGATGATTTATTATTAAGTTTACATGCACTTTACATTTTCAGTTATATGAATGTATATTTCTAACAATGGAATTGGTTGTTTAATTGAGATCTACAATTGAAAAGTTTTAGTGTTAAAATTTTTTGAGGGTACTAATTCACCCCTCCCCTCTCAGTAATTATCTTTCCATAATCCCAATAATTTCTATCAGAGCTAGATCTCTTGTTAAGGAAGTTTAAACACTGAAGAGGAAAAGATCTAAGGATGAAAAGATATAAGTTGGATAAGAACATTAAGAATCAGATGTTACAGATGCAGATCTTTATTGAACAATTCAAGGAAGCCAATGAAGAACTAAAGAAGTTACTGATCAAAAGGAAGGATATAGAAATTTGGTACAATGAGACTGATTATCATGAAGAAGAGATAGATGATCCTTTTGAGACATTTGGATCTGGTAGTATATCCGATCCATCTGAAGAAATCATATTAGATCTATCTGAAAAGAATCTACATCTCATTGAACAATTCAAAGCTCTATAGATTGGTCAAGAGACACAAATGGTTAGGATGGTTGATATCATGAACAATGCTAGGAAAGAACAAGAAAGAAACTTAGCTATTGAAGAAAGGAGACAAATGAATGAGAAGCTACAAGAAAAGGAATCTAAGATACTAAGACTTACTGAGCATCACTTTGAAATCTCCAATCAGATGGTTGTCATAAGTCAGGAAGTCAATCGAGTAAATAGTGAAATTACAAGGAAACTAGAAGACATCAGTGAACTAAGAGAGGAAAATGAAAGATTGAAGAATGAGGTAAAAATGAAACAACAACATAATGTGATGATCAAGAAAGGTCAAGATAGTACTAAGAGAATCGATGAATTTTTGATAAGTCAAAAGGGACTTGGTAGCACAATTGGTTTAGGCTACACTAAATAGGGAGAATCATCAAGACAAGTTGAACAAAAGAACAATGCCTACACTAATAAAAACCCAAAGAATCTATCATGTTATCATTGTGGAAAACTAGGCCACATATCAAATGTTTGTAAGAGTAAAGAAAAAGGTATTCCTAAATCCACTCCTAATTTTAATGGTAATTTTTATAACTTTAACAAGTATGGACATTAGGAACATGAGTGTAGATCTAAATTGAATAGGACTCCCAAAAAATCCTACATGGAAAAACATTGTCGCACTTGCAATATTCATGGACACATGTCACAGGAATGCAGGACAAAAATGAAGCAAGTCTAGAGATTGAAAATACAAAACAAGACATATCAACTAAGAAGGCAAGGTAATCTATACATTTGGGATTATAACACATGGGTTAATTACATAGCATGTGGTAGGTATGGACATATAGCAGCAAATTGCATGAGGAAGAACTAGAGAGGAAGATCTCACAATTGGACAAGCACTGGTATGTCTTGTCTATACTATCACAAGGTCAGTCACCTAAGCAATAATTACAAAGACCGAGCACCAGAGACACAATTGATTGAAAATGGAAATGCGATTGAGGAAATCATGAGAATAAGGAATCAAATGTAGAGAAAAGCATCAACCAAAAATGTTGGATCAAGCAATGCAGTCAATGACACCTCATCCTTTGGATTAGGTGACATCTCCACCTACACCTAAGTTATATAAGGTATGTATGGAACTGAATTTCAAATCAGTTATATTTTACAAATAGTTCCTTATATCTAGTGGTTGCATACCAAATCTGCATGAAATAAAATGCATTATGGGATTATATGTTTTGAGAATTAAATGTGCACAGTTGGTATAAGAAAAGACCAAGTATGTAATTGCTAGTCGATAACTATTGGCAAGGTTAACTAAGTTATGTTATAAACTGAGTGATATCTTAGTGTTAACTAAGCTTATGATCTTTTCAAGTATAAACTGAGTGCAACTAGGTCTACTAAGTTGTGGTAGGTCAAGCATTAAATACACAAGTTTGAGCAGGAAATTGAATTTTTGGGTATAAATACACCTTGGACTTAGTCATTTTTTCACATTGCGACTACAAAGAACCATAGCAATTTCAAGTGATATTTGAGCAGAGAATTTCTAGAATAGTTGAGCAGATATTTGAAGGATTTCTGAGAAAGGTATTCATGATTAAGTAAGTTTCCAATCTACCAAGCTATTTCATAATTATTTTATGAAGCCCTAATTTGAAGAAGGATGTAATCCTCATCTAAAGTCATGAAATATAAGTTTGAAAGTGAGAAGAAGGTTACTTTGATAAAATCCAGAACCTATACTGAGCCTCAATACAAATTACATCCTGAGGTTCCTTTACAAACTGATAAAAATGACATATTATTGAGCATTCCACCTAGGGTTTTGCTAGTTCATTACATCTACGCATATATTCACTGCAAAATCTATGAAATAGGAGATTTTTGAGCTTCAATCCAGCTATTAGGAGCTATGTGATGATGGAAAGATCAAGGATGAGCATACACACTTGAAGGTGAAGGGTTTAGTGAATGCCCTATACTTCCCAAGGGTATATAAGAATGGATGGATTAGGGTAATGTTGAGATGAGTGCATGAGGGCAATTTATGGCTAGATGAACCAATAAAAATAATAAGGGACATTATACACGCAGTCACTGGTTACCCCATAGCTGACAAATTAAAAGCATTAAGGAGTGCACCGAGAGATGACATTGAAAAATTATTTGGAGTGGAATGGAATGATGGAGGCATGAGAATCAACACTATTATTTATCCCTAGACAAGATTTAGTGCATATGCAGTTGGGTATAAGATATTTCAATCTAGCAGGGCCGAATAGTGTTCCATGTGGAGCAGTGGATATTGCATATAAGATTGTGAAGAAAGGATTTCAATTCAACCTCGCCGAGCTCTTATTGAAATAGTTGGATGAAAACATGAGAACCATCAGGTTGGAAAAGATGAAGACCTATATGTTTGGTTCACTTATGATTTGCATTTTTTTTTATGTACAAAACTTCTTTCCCTCAGTCGGTAATGTTGACTGGGAAATTGACCGATCAATCATTTTGCAAATCAATGACTTTATTGAAAGTTTGGGACAAAATCTTGTTAGCATTATGGATGTATATTTTGAATATTTTAAGGATAGGATGTATCAAAGAAATAGAATACAAGGATAGTTGGTTCAGAAATACAAGGAAGATATATGTTTCTTAGTGAACACTAACATCACTCTAATAAAGGTTGTTGAACCAAGAACTATTTGGTTACCCCCTATGGGCTATGAAATTGATAATGATCAAGCCTCCAAGTAAATAGAGGCATTATTGGCCAAGCCCAAAGATCCACATGAAAGTACATTTGGTACCTATGAAGAGTAAAAATAAAGGTTTAAGATGGATCTTGTTGTAGTTAAGGTAAATAAGAAATCAAATAAAATGATGGAGACATTGATAGAGAAATTTAGTGATGAAGAAAAAGATGAAGAAGCATCTAAGGATATTCTAGTTGAAAAGGAAACCAAGGAATAGCTATTGATTGAGAATAGTGAACATTATGGGGAGGAGATTGATTTTGACAAAGACATTCAATATACACCGCTTAAGGCCACAGGAAAGAGAAAGAAAGCAGAAACACTGACAAGAGCAAGGACAAGGTCCTCAACATCTTCTTCTCTACCCTCAAAGAAAGGAGTAGTAAATATTTCTATGCCAACTCCCACAAAGACATATCAAAAGAAAAATAGAGGTGCCCAAGCCACCTCTGAGATACCTAAGAAGAGGAGAAAGTTAATTAGGGAAAAGGATGATGTTGATGATGATGATGAAGAGGAAGATCAAGATAAGTTTAAAGTTGTTGTGACTAAAAATAATCAATTGATGAATTAGTTGAGACCATAAAGGAAATTGGAATCCTAAGTAACCCTAAATTGAGTCAGTATGTACACGTCTTTCAAGGGATCAGGAAAAGATAGAAGATACCATCATACATATGATGATAAAATTTAAGAAGGTACCTATAGAGTTTTCTAGGTATGTACCTAAGGGTTTGTATGAAAAAATGTTAGCAAGATGGACTTGTGCCTTGCACACTAAAAAGAAGATGAGGGAACATTAACTGATATTGGCTATGCCTACTTTATCAGTTCCCAAAATTGAAGAGTTAAGGAAAGAATCTTCCAAGATATTTTTAGTAAAAAGTAGAGCCCTGAATATTATTAGAGGAAAACTTGAGGAAGTTGATGAAAATAGTAAACTTCTATGGACTTCAAATCTAAAATCCTGAGCAGAAGCAGATAAGTTGGCATAATAAGAAGAAAGGTATGGAATTCACTCAGATGATGTTGATCTTGCTACCAAGGAACCCATTGATCTATCGGATACTGAGGTAGCATATACTATGATTGCAATAGACTTCTACCTCATAGGCTACATACAAGAATACAAGGATTCTCCTAAGCAATTAGTGATAATAGGAACATATGATGTACTTATTGAAGACATAACAAATGGAGATCTTGATGAAATAGATGATGATGAAGATGTAAACATTGTTGCAAATACAATTGAGGAAAATACACCCACTTAGGTAGAAATAAGTAAAACTATGGGGTGACTTACCAATTTTAGTACAAGCTATTAATATTGTAACATAGAAGGAACCTAAAGGCTCGACCCCCAAGAAACCTAAAGACACACCCGAGGAATAGGGGACAATAGAATAGAATACTTCTAATGAGCCTGAGTAAATAGAGGTAGCAGCAAAAGCACCAGAAGAAGCTAAACTGGTAGAATAAACACAAACAGACACCACAACCGATACCCAAGGAAAAGCTACTAAGACATCGATCACTAGACAACCTAAGGAAGAAAGTGTGTCAATCGAGCCCTAGAAGACAAATATGGAGACTAAAGCTCTAGTTCCATATACTGAATCACCAACACTTAGGAAGAAGAAGAAAAAGAAACATGGCAAGGGTCCAATCACATTGGATGAAGTAATTGAGATGCCTAAATGTGACCTGGGAACATTAGACCCCAAGGCACTAAGAAGATATAGGGAATTGTGCACTAGGAAGGTTACACAAGAGAAGCTAAAAAAGGAGAGAAAAAGAAAGCAAATTCTACAAGATGTTAGAGATATTTTATAGCAAGTAGTTCTTGAGATCAATGTTAATGAGGATACTCCCATCCTTGATCAACTTTCATCTCTAACTGTAATACCTCTCCTATGGTGATACTTGGACTTTTTTGATTTGGACATTTTATTATGGTCAGGACTATACATTTGCATTTATATTTTGTGGATGATGATATGATGGATATGCTCATTTATGGTTATTATTTATATGCTTATGAGATTAGAAAACCATCTATTTTATATATGTTTCATGGATCTAACCCAAGGATTTGAATCTAACCATTATCATGATGTTTTATGTTTCATGGACATGTGTCTGATGTGTTTTCATGACTCAGGATGAATTCGTAGTTACTCACTTAGTTGAGGTCCACACGATGTATCGATCCTGGTCATCTTCTTGCATATATCTGATTGTATATCCATATGTATATGTATCTCTTCTTGGTGATGCAGGATTGCAGGTACTGGGTATCATCTCCACCTGGCTTCACAGGTCTGAGCGATCCCTCAAAATCCTTGATCATTGTTGTTGTACGGAGATATCACCAGATTCCACAGGAAGAAACTTCACCTTTGATCCTTTTATCCTTAGGTGGGAAGTACCGAGTTAGTCCCTTGTGTGAATGTATTAGGTGATCTCTCAGTTTATTGGTTTTGTGGATCTTGTAGTTAGCTTCTTGTCTTTTGTATTCATTGAGAATGAATTTTTTAGTATAGTAGTTCTAGTTGTCTTTATAGTACATTCAATTTTATTAGTAGATTATGGAAGTGAATTATTGTTCATTTGAGGATATGATTTAGTAATCTTTATTATTAGCTACTTATGTATTAGCATATCTAGTTAGGATCGAGTTGGCATGCGATTAAATCATGTGATTCTAATATCTATAATAATGAATAATTTTATGGTATTATTTTATAATACTCATAATGAAAAAAGGTCTATAGTAATAAAAGTTTTAATAATAATGGTATGTTTCATATTATATATCGCTATTATATTTTGTAAAGAATATGGATTAGAAAACAATACGTTTTATAATAATAATATTATGTTTTGCAGTAATATTTGTAATAAAAATAATATATGTACACATAGGCATATGGGTGCACACATATGCATATGCACACATATATTTATATAATTGGTGAGTAAGTAATTATGGTGTTAGATTAATAAATAATTAGATAAAGTTAATGGTACGATAAATGTGTTATAAATAATAATCACTATTACCTTCCCTAAAGTAAAGGAAACATAAATTTGATTACGGTAATAGATAGTTATAGTTATATCTTTTCCAGAAAAGGCTTTAATAATATTATTTAAGCTTAAAAATTAATGGATGGATGGTTGAGATGGTTGCACCAGTTGGATTACCCGTGCAACCACCTCCTCCATTGTATATACAGGAAAGATTTCCTGTGTGAAGGGAGTTGGGGGTTTTTGGAGAGGAAATTTTATTTGAGGAGAGGCTTAAATTTTAATAGGATATTTCTATAGTTTAGAGAAGAGAGACTATTGATTTCTTTGAGAGGAGGTGAAAGGATTTGGAGCTTACCTACAGGAGGAATTTGAAGAAGATCCTAGAGTTGATTGCTAGAGGAGTATTTTCTAGGAGGATATTTGCTGGAAATTTTGCTGAGAGTCTCCAACCAAGGGATAGACGATTCTCCGTAGAACCCTAGGTAGGGTCTAACCTAGGAAGAATCTCCATTCTTCCCATGACTATGATTGTGTATATGAATGATCTATTACTCGATGAGATTATGATTGTTTACCTTTTTGTTTAGAATTAGGAACTATATATATATGTTTTATTTTCTGTGTATTTGAAATGTGTTTGTGGAAAGTTATTTAATGAATGTTTGTATGTTCACTGTGGTGAAACCTCCCTGGGAGGGTAGAAGTGGTTTTGATCTTGTAGGATAGTGTATTTTACTATCATTGGATGTATTATGAATGCTTCCAGATTTTAGAACTTCTGTTGCAACCTTACCGTTTCATGTCTATTTATGTGCCACCTTTCTTTTCCCAGATCTAGAATACATTTGTTAGATAGATAGGGAGGATTGATGGGCCATTTTTGAAGGGAAATTAGGAGATCTCAAATGGGTCATGCTCATATTAGGAAACCTTAGTCCCCATAATGCCCAGTTTTACCCACAAGACAAAGTTGACAGTCGTCTTCTATAGTTCCTGTCGGTTCAGTGTGTCAATCGAGCTAGGTCGGTAGTGTGTTAACCGAGCTAGGTTGGTAATGTGTCAACCAAGCTAGGTCGATAGTGTGTTAACTGAGCTAGATCGGTAGTGTGTTAATCAAGCTAGGTCAGTTTAGTGTTAACCAAGCCAAGTTGGTAGTGTGTCAACCGAGCAATACTGTGTCAACCGACCAGTCCAGTATAAACCGATAGAGCTAGTATAAACCAAGGAAAATAGGATTCAGACTTTATACAATTATAACATTTAAGTATAAGTTTAAGCATAAGAAATGTTTAAGTTATACTTTTATAAAGGGTTTAGGTACCTTTTGAGATGTTTGGGATAGGTTTCAGATTCATAGGAGTTATGATGCAAATTATAATTTTGAGATTTCTTAAAATTCAGACTTAGTCAAATTTCAGGCACAGGAGACATTTTCAGGGTAGATTTTTGGAATAAGCTATGGAATGTTGTTTCAATGCATGTGGGAAGTTTTATATTGTGTTTTGGCATATGAAACTTTGTGTAAACTATAAATATGTTCATTTCTTATTGTGTTGGAATTATATGAAGTGTTTTTACTACATGTATGATGTAATTATGATATGTGGGTTAAGGGTAGAAAACCTAATGACACCTAGTGAGTGGCTCTCAGTGCGGGGCCGGGGCCCTAAGTGGCTAGAACTAGGATAACCGACTGAAGAGTTATTTAACAAGTGAAAACTTAAATTAAACTTATGGGAATGGGTTAAAACATTAAAAAGATTAAATGTGCCTCACCCATGCCATTAGTGCTAGTAAAGGCTATGGATGGGAGTGGGAGAAGGTACCTATGCGTAGGTACGATCGAATGGTGCTTGTCTATACAAAAGCCATTCAATCCCGCATGTGCCTACTTGGGGGGTCAGGGCCTGAAGTGGCTAGTACCAGGACAACCCAAGGAGTGAGGGCTATGCGATGACACTCACTTAGGTTGTTTCTTAGAGTTTCTACCAAGCCTTAGAGTCTTTTGGGGAAAGATTTATACTTTGATCATCTTTTATTTGCTATTTAGGAAAGGTTACCCAACCCTAGGTTTGGCCTAGCTATTCCTTCTTTGTGGACCTTGGTGTTTATCTCCTAGCATGGGGGGAGTGGGCCTTTTAGGTATCCACGTGGTTGTGTGGTAAATATTTTATCGAGGTATCTCTTGCAGATGCAATGTTTCAAGATTCATGTTTGCTTATGTACTAGTTTGAAGGATGAAGGCTTTGTAATTATATCTCTTGATGTAAAATTATTGTTACCTCCCATGAGGAATTGAATGTAATCATTGATGTAATTCAAAATGATGTATTTGGAATGGGTAGATTTAGGAAAAAGGGAAAGGGAGATGTGAACCTTATGTTTAAGATGTATGTTGGAAAAGAAAAGGATTTTGTAACATTCCAAATTATGTAACATGCTTTCATTACTTGTTGTTTAAGTGAAGCTATTGAAAAATCAAATGTAGTATATTTGTAATGTATCAAATGAGTTGGATAAATTTCTAAAGTTATATTGTTCATAAAGGATACTTAGGAATATAGATGATTTTTAAATAGAAAGTTGAAATGAAAATATTTTATATTTCTTAAAGATACGATGCAGTTTGCTTTGAGAAATAAATCTTGTTGTTAGTTTACTTAATGGATTTGAATGAATCATGCATTTAAATGAAAAGGGAACCTTGGGAGGAATCTAAGTTTAAGTTTGGTTCACATAATTCTTTTAAAAGTTCAAAATTTTTCATAAATTATTACTTAGGTTTTCTTTAACAAAGAGAATCTTTGTTCTCTTCCCTGGTTCCCTTGCAGGGCATGACACTAACCAACCACATAAATGCCCCAAATATTGATGCTAAGAAGAGAATAGAGGAAAGGGTAGAAGAAAAGATTCAACTAAAACTGACAGAGAAAATAAGCCAAGAAGTGGTAGTAAATAAGGTTAATCTCTTTGAGGTAATTGTCAAAATGGAAACCATTATTCACAAAATTATTCATTTTTTGTTTAAGTTATGCACTGTTGATCAGGTTCACTACCAAGGTCAATGACAAGATTAAAAATTTGGATGAATAAATCAAGATGTGTGCAAATTGTTCTCTAACTGAGCCAAATGCTTTTCATAAGCACATTTCAAAAGTTCAAGAACCTAGGTGGTTGAGATTAGATTTGAGGAAGTAGGTAAATACCATAAGTGACCAAGTCAATGGGCTAAAAGAAAAGTTGCTTCCACATCTGGAGATCATGGAGCAACATGTAGATAAGGCAAAATAATTAGTTGCCACCCCCGAGATCTCTATACTTGACAATATTTTTGATATGCATGCACAAGTAGGTCTAGAGCACATTTCTCTTGCATATATGAAAGAGGAATGGGAAAACCTCTTGGCATCACTAAAGAAAACCCACCAACATATTTTTGGTAACTTATAAGTACATTCTTTCTATTGGCATTAATTTCAAAAAGGGGGAAAGTTATGTATATGCCACTATGTACTTCACACCACTGAGAGCATAAACAAAGTGGGAGTCAGTAAAGAAAAGAGTCCGTGTATAGTCAATATATTTTTTGAGTTTGTATATATTTTGGCAATCGGTACATATACATAAGGTTTTGATAGTAATTACAAAGGGGGAGATTATATCTCTATTTTGAGCATTAATGTATTGTCATTAGTATCAATTAATTATTCAGTTGCTAAAGATCAGTAAAGGAGACAAACAAGACAATTGGTCAAGCATACAAAGCCTACACACCTAGCAAAGACAAGACAAAACTATAAGAGAACCAAACATAGGTTTGACCAAGCATACTCACCAAGCATCAGGCATTTATCGAGTACCAAGCTAGTGATCACCGAGCATTCATATGAACTGAGCACCAATAATTTACCTAATGGTGAATGCAGTGATTACCAAGTAAAGTAGGAAATGACATAGTAATCAAGAATGGCACAAACATCTATGCAAATGGTTTACACTGGTCAAGGAAATTGTTTACCAAGATCGAGACATATTTAATGTGGATGTAATCATTAAATTTGGTGATGATTCCTATGTAATGTTAGATCTAGTTTATTTTCTTATAGCATTGATCTTATGTTTTCTAAGATATTGTAAACCCTAATTAGGTCAAGATTGTTTGATATAAATTTGTAAAGATGTCATTATGCTCAAGTATCATGGAGTACCTACACTAAGGACATCAAGAGATCAAAGAAAGGGTTTATGAAAGAAAGAATTAGTTTATGGGTATGTGCAAGATCATGAGGGGCCAAACTATGCCCTTAAGTGGCAATGAAAAATCAGCAAATCAGGGTTAGTCAACTTGACGTGA
>BSBK01005763.1:20000-235000 GCA_027943335.1 Chamaecyparis obtusa
AAGTCTTAAACACTTGAATGTGATATTTCTATCCTGAAATTATCCTCCTTTTAAAAAGGAGGTTCCTAGGATTCCTTTTATACTAGTTTTCAGGTAGGAAAATAAAGTAAGTCGACAAGTTCACCAAATTTTGTAAATTAAATCCCCAAGACAACACCAGGCCCGATGCTCAAAATCCCTAGGGAATAAATCAACCTATTCGACTTGATCCAGGAACAAGTAGACCTGGTCAACCTATACCTAGGGTGGCCCACAGAGAGCCAACTCCAAGGTCCCAAAAACTACATAGGTGAAAGAAGGAAAAATAGGGTTGAATGGGAGAAAAATGAAACTGAGCACAAATCCATCGATGGTCTAAAATGTTCATAAAGGAAGGGAGCTAAAAGATCTTGATTGAGGAGTGTGTCCATTTTAAGACAGTAAAAACATGTTTAAAGGTTAAATTGGCCTCATTTGAGTTGATTTCTTCACAAAGTAATTTCATGAAGGTATTTTATATACACAAAATGATGCCCACCATGGGGTTCAAGGCCTCTACTAATCAAATTTCATCTTTATGTGCTAAAATTGTACAAAATTTTTATTGCAGTTCTCTATTTTGTAGGTGAAATAGTGTGTATGAGCTGAGAAGTATCACCTTCAATGAAAAGTTTGATGTCTTTATGTGGACATATAACGTGTCTACACAAAATAATGATGCATTTACATCAAGTGCTAGGGCATGACTAATATTTCTATCTTCTTTCTATCATTATTTTAGCACCTACGCCCTAACCTCGCAATGCTTACAATCCTTGTTTTAGCGCATTTAATATTTTCTGTCATTTTAATGGTGTTAGCACTTAAACCTATTGATGATATAAAAGATTCTGAAAACTTTTGAAATTAAGACTAATGTATTCCCAACAGCTGCATCTAACAAAATTCAAATGATAAGGTATTAAGGTTTAAAACCTTCTTCACTTTGAGTAATAAACTCAGGTGGGTTTACCTTTCTTAGACAACTTCTACAAAGTATTACAATACAAATCTATATACCTTGATATAGATGATACAATTTAGAAATATACAATAAATGTAAAGAGAGTAGATCATTTTATTTTTTGATGGTGAATACATGCAAATTAAGCAAAACCAGTGCCTTATTCAGTGGGCATCAGAGTCAAACCCTACATCAACAAAACTATACCAAGACAAGAGTACTACAACTTAAATGAAATGCCTAACACACCATTATTCCACTTATTAGCCCTTCTATCAAATTCATGTATGGATAATCAATTCCTGGAGACCTCTCCCAAGTTTTACTTCTTTCCTTGAAAGAAAACTCAATCTCAACCTCTATATTTACCTTGTAAACAATGCATTAAAGAGCCTTACAATTTAATACATATGAAAATTCAAACATCCATACACAAAGACAAATAGAAGTAGCAAAGAAGTTCTAGTACTTTTGTATTACTATTGAACTGCATCAGTACATTTAACAAAGACTTCAAAGGAAATAAGATCCTATATTTAGAACTTTTCTTTACAAAGTATATTGACCACCCCTACAAAAGAAGAAAAAATGCTATTTATATCACTGGCCATCTTGGAATCCTCAAAGAAAGGATGCAACAAGCTTTGAATGGCCAGGAAAGTGAATTGCACTACAAAAAAAAAGTACAAACAATTATGAAAAAGAGACTAGAGAAATAGAACAAATTCCAAACAAATGGAATGTTCACAATTGGTACCTTTGTCTGAGGATATTTCAGAGTAGTTTCTTAAGTTGGTTGCATGAATGATGACCACCATTATAGGCTAACTTACATCATTCTTTGTTTGACATATGCTCTCCCTAGAATTCTGGATCAGGTGTCGGGTGTACTCTATTCATCTTCTTTTGCCTCTAGCTCTAAAACAACTGACTTCTTCTTTGTTTTCTTAGTGCTCTTTTCCTAGGCTTCCACATCATCATCTGATGGCCAATTAAAACTTTGCAACTCCTGTAGGGTCTTCAACTACACTTCTCACCTAGAATTAGTTATGCCTTTCACATCTGTAACAAAATTTGTGAAATCATTCTCAACATTTATCAGGTTGTCAATTATGTTGTTACAGCCTTGTAAGTCCAAAGAATTGTCACCCTTGACAAAAGCCTCCTGCTTAATTATTATTTGGCCCATACCTAACCTCCATTCGTCCACACTAATTATGCTTCCATCATCATTGTATACTAAGGGCAAATACTTACTATAATCCTTATCAAACATAGCCATTCTAGCCTTTATTTGATTTGACTTACCTTTGAAGAAATTTGAAACAACACTAACCAATCCAATCTTCTCATATACCTCTATCACCAAATCAAGGATATCAGGCCTATGTTCCTATAGGGCATCAAGCTTTTCAAATAACAAATTTCTCCTAGACTAGATACTATAAAGTGGCTCAAAAGTACCTAGTGACTCATTTACTTTCTCATTTTCCTTATGTAGCAAGACAATGGAGTGATGGACTGAGTCCATATTATCCTTTGTTTTTTTTTTTTGTGTTTGACAACATCCTCCATGGTCTTCAAGGCTGCATCTAGCCTCCCCTTTTCTAGATCTTCAGCTGGCCTGTCAAGATCCTTTGCTTCTGGCTGAGAAGGGGCCTCAATTTGCAAAGGAGGGGGAGGATCTACCTTTGAATCTTCTTTAATCTTAGCCTTTAGATCTTCTAGATCACACTCCATTTTCTTTATTACCATGAGCATTAGGTCCATGTCCTTAGCCAACTTCATAGAATTTTCAAATAATTTGTCATACCTTTCAGATAGCTGGACCATTTTTGCCTCATTGAGGTGGGAAAAGTGTGTTACTGACTTGGACACATCAATATTAGTGGTATTTTGGAAATTTCAAACAATTTTATCTCCTTCCATCTTATCTTCAATACTCACTAGAGATGGCTTTTGAGTTCTAGGAGCTAGGGACCACAATGCAACAACGTGAGACTTAGGGTCATAGCCACTTCCTCTGATCATTTCTTCTATTTACACTTCATATGATAGGCTACCCTCTAGCTATTTTCTTATCTGATCAATGATGAAGGCAGAAGTCAATTCCCATTGAGGAATTAGAAGCACTCCACTTGATCTTACCATTTCGCTAGCCTCCTTCACTGTAATCCTTTCAAGACTTGGGTCATATGAAGTTAGAGCCCTCATAGTCTCCTCACTGGGTTGCATTCCTTTAGGAAGGGCCTTTTCTACCTCATTTTGTTTCCTCCAAATGAGAAAATCTTTGAATTCTTTACTATGGATGAACTGGTCATCACTGAAGAACTCCTCTTGATAAAGCTCTATTTCTTATTTTCCCAATAGTAGGGGCAATTCCTCCTCCCCTTTTGACACAATCTTTTTTCCATCTCTGATGGCCTTCCTTAGTTGATGATGGTAGGCTCTGTTACCAGACACAAGAGCAGAATCTCTATCAAGTACCTTCCTCTATTTTTTCTCCTTTGAAGGTTCACCTACTTCAAGCCTCTATTTTTTCAATGGTGGTTCTAAAGAATCCCCTCCTTCTGGTGGATCTTGGGTCAAATCAATAATTGGTGAGTCCCCAACTTGAGGTGGACTATCACCCTCTTGTGAGTCATTAGTGAACTCATCAGGCTCAGAAGTAGAGTAGTCCTTTGGTACATCCAACTTCTCCACTAGCAACCCCTCCAATTGGTTAGACAGGGTGCCATGCATTTCTATTGTTTTCTCCATTCTTTTCAAATATGGGAGATCTTGGAAATAGCCACCAAAATCAATCTCGACCTTCTTAAGTATGACCTCCATATCTAGCAAGTCAAAATACTTGCTCCACCTTCTTTGGGCTTCATCTTGATCCAAGATGTTTCTTATCACATCCTCCTCATCCAAGCCTTCATGCTCTCAGATTCTCCCTATGTTTGGGATCAATGTCAACCTAGTAGTCCTCATAAAATCCTCAGAATCAACATACCTACAGGTGCTTGGGATCATCTTAAAGTGATTGAGCCAAATACTGACTTGGTCCAGTGCCCTCTTTCTAATAAAAAACCTACCAATTCTAAACTGCCTCGGTGTGAAGGTACCCTTCTTGTGGGATGCTAAGTGCTCTCAGTTAGTCCAAATTAGTTGCCAAATAAATTCTAACATAGAAATTCTAGGAGGCACAAATTTAGGAAGAAAATGTGGGGCCTAGGGGCAGCCATAAACTCTAATAATAGTTAAATTATCCCCTTTGTAGAAATCACCCCAATTATGGTTTCCCTTCCAACCACTTAGAAATTGCATGGGCCTCAAAATCCATAAGAACTAGAATTGCATTCTCTCCACCTATGTCCCCAACAATCTTAGAATTGGAAGAACAAAGTAATTCTAGCAAATAGAGAAATCACATTCATTGGATGTGTAGTTCCATACGCTCAACCAATACTGCACTATGTTAGGATGACCCTCAAAAGTAGTCCTCAACTTCAACATTCTTGCATCAAGATGATTAACATGATAGTATAAAATCAAATGCATTAGGAGGGAATAATGTATGAATCTAACAGGCCTCTTATTCTCCTTAATAGATATCAACCCCTCATGCATTCTATCAATTACATACTGGATGTAATCATAGTCAGTGTTGGTATGAGAATTATGAAGATCTAGAATTATCATCAATAGGTTAGCAAACATTTTCTCTTCATCCCCATCCATCCCTAGAACTCTACATAACCCATGACATAAGAACTTCATGTAAAATTGGAGGGATGAGAATTCATAAGGGGCATTCATACTTGCAGGGAGAGGGGCTATGTATTTACCCTTATTGGGCATATGCTTAACTATTTGGCTCTTAACTGACCCAATATTATTCAAATATTTATGTCTTTCCTTTTTTAAATAAATTTCAATGAGGAGGCATAGAAATCAAATGCCTTCATGAATGATCCCCTATCCAAGGAAATAAAGGTAGATTGGTTCTCACACCTAATGGTTCTAGAAATAGGATCATATAGCCTAGCCATCTCAGTAATCAAATCAACATCTAAGAAAACATCAGACACAATTAACTTTTCCATCCCCAAAGCCCAAGCATTACAAATAGGTATAGCCTTATGCCTATTATTATAAAAGTGTGAGAATATTGTGTAACCTAAGCCTGTAGGAGTGACAGGGTCCCTGCACTTGTCCATGAGATCCTTGAAAGCTGTATCAATAGCTCTCTTGTTTTGGTTAGACCCAAGAAGCAATTTGAGGAACTCATCTGAATAATTGGGCTTTCCTTTATCTTCACCAACTTGCTCTTTGGCTACTCCACTAGATGATGCAATGCTTCCCTCTAGATGACTCATCTTGACAAAACAAAAACCCCATAGTACTACAACTTATTCTACTTCTCACTCACTACTTCAGCACCAACAATCTCGATTATCTTCAGAATAGCTTTGAGCATAGAAAGCAATGAAGTCCTACCTATATAACCTCAAGAATTGAATGCGTACAATTGCTAAATCATTACAAATCTTTCTTTAGTCACTTCTACATTCAATTCTACATTTTACCAGCCTCCAAATCAAGGCTAGTCATGGTGTGGATGTTGACAGGATGATTTAAAAATAAAAAGAAGAGTGCAAGAGCAATGATCATGGATTTTGGCATTAAAACCCTTAATTACTGATAAAAACCCTCATTAAAACCTGATTGGATGACATTTTACATTTTTACAGCATGGCAGAGTACCTTTCCACATTGCAACAACTCAAAACATTGATTAGAATGAAAACTTAACCAGACCTGATTCGGAGATCCAACGAACAAAGGATCTCATGATCTTTGAAAGAAATGTTAATCTGGGGTTAAGTTTGGAGATCTAGCGACAAGGCCATTTGCAAAATCTCAAAGCGATCTCTTAACTCATGACTTTAATTGAAGATTTAGCGACCATCATTGATCCCAATGATGATCAACGGTCCTTAGACTATCTTTTTAAAATCCATTGTAACCCTTCTACAATTAGAGATTGGGTGACTGAAGGAAATCTCTAGTTCTCTGAACACTTGGATCAACCACAGTTAAACTTAGGGAATAAGTGACCAAAGACTTTTCAAATTCTTGCAACCCTTTTCTTAACTCAGCAAACATCTAGAGAATTAGTGACCTTCTAAACCTCTTAATCTCAAAATGCCATGCTTAACTCTTATTTCATCTTGCGATTCACCAAACAAGGGCATCTCACATTCTCAAAAAGAAATTCTTAACCATGGTTTGATTTGGAGATTGAGTGAACAAAGGTATTCGCCAGTTCCTGAAAGCTTACTATACCTTGGGTTACATTATGAGATTATTGGCTAACTATAGATCTTGAGAAAAATTAATGGTTGTCGCTGAGTTGCCAAATCCTTTAAACTTTTACTTTTTAATTATGACATTCAGCGAACACAACACTCGCTTAATCTCCCAAGGTTTAGAACCTTAATCATTTCATTCTGAGAACACGCAACTGAAGGAAACACACCTTTAACTTTTCTTTGTTTTCTAGGTCACCAAATGACTTGGGATTTCACTAACTAATTTTGAGATTCAGCGAACACATGATTCACCTAATCACCAAATGATTTGGTGCTTTGCCATTTTTTCCTCAGATCAAACGATTGAAAAGAACTTTATCCTTTGCCAAATTACTTTATAAGAGCTACCAAACTTAGTGAATATGAGACCATGAAACAATCACCTAATCGCTGAATAGAATGTAGTAGGGCCCATTCATCATGAGATTAAAACTTCACCGTCAATCCCAAAGATGATCAATGGTCTTCGCTGAGCCACCAAATAACAAAGAGCAAGACCATTTAATCCAGTGATCAAGAGATGACTGCTATGCCCATTTGCTGAATGTTAAGAGCAAACAGCCAAGAAACAAGAGAACAGGAGAATACTCATTCACTGAATCACTAGATGTTAATACTAACCATGACATAAACTAGGAGATTCAGCGACCAAGTAAAATTTAACAAAGGACTCACCACTATTGCTAGTTTGCTGAAAGACTTGAAGAAAAGGAAAATTTTTGCATGATTCAGTGAAGATAGGGAAAAGAATGACCATGTGAAGATTGGAAGACTTAAGTGACCAAAAGGTAATGCACAAATAGGAGGGTATGTGCAGGATCATGGTATGCAAAAAAGTGGTGATGTGAAAAACAAGTCCTAATTGATAGACTCTTTGAAGAAAAACAATAACTTTTAAATAATATAATATTTTTGAGATCTGAAATATACATCAGATTCTATGATTCACCTAATATAATAATAATAAACAATTCTTTCAATTTGGTGAAGTTTAGACTAAGATAAGGTGGTCAGACATGATATTTTTTTATTTAGGAAGATTTGTAGCACAAAAATAATAATTATTTAGTTACTTGGAAAAAATAGAAAAAAATATGCATCTTATCTAGACACGAGTCTACTACTTTTATCTAGAATCTTATAAAAAAAATAATATCATTTGATTTTTTTTAATGTGGTTAGACATACACCTACTTGTTATCTTTCTAGTCCCAATTGATAGACTTATTGAAAAATAGCTATAACTTTCAAACTATATAACATTTTAAAAATTCAAAACATGTGTCGGATTCTATGTTTTTCATACTATAAGAAAAATACAAAAAAAATTTAATTTGATAAAGTTTAGACTAAGTTAATGTGGTCAGACACGAGAGTTTTTGTATTTTGAAAACATTGTAGAAGAAAAATCATAATTAATTATTTACTTGGAAAAAAATTACAAAAAAATGTGTCACATTCAAACATGAGTCTACTACTTATATCTAGAATCTTGTAAAAAACAATTATCATTTGATTGTGTTTAAGGTGGTCAAACATACTCCTACTTCTTATCTTTTTCTTGAAATTTTTGTGCTACTACATTGAAATTTGAAATTTTCAACATATAGAATAATTATTTTTCAAAAAAGGCCTAGTATCTTAGAAACTAAATTCAATTTTCTATAGATTCTCTTCTTACATATTTAATATTTATAACTTGTTCAAATTTTTATGTCAACTTGCCTAAACCTAATTTTTTGAATTTTCACTGCCACTTAAGGGCCTAGTTTGGCATACCATGATCCTGCACATACCCAGGAGCTAGGGCACACTCAAAACCAACCAATGAATTGATCACTTTAAGGAAACAATACATAAGGTGAGGGTTTTCTAACACAAATATGATAGATTTTAAGGCATTCTAAAACCCTAAACCAGACAAAGACATAAGAAAAGACATAGGACAAGGACCTGAAGAAAAATCTCAAAAAATCTAAAATATACCCAATAGTGGCTCTATTTAAGGATGCTTGAATACAAGTTCATAGGAAGAAACCATGAATCTCTGGGTGGAAGACCACAAAACCCTAACCTATAGTAGGAAATAGACACACCTATACATATATATACAGAACTAATGTGCATGGAAGAAATTGAAAATCAATTGAAGAAATACTTCAGGAATTGTCCATGAACTAGCAATTCATGTTCTTCACCATTCAAATTTCTTAAGAAATATGAATCCTTTCCATGAATTTGATGAATAATGAAAGGTCCTAACCACAAGGATTCAAATTTTTTATGCTTTCCTTTGTCCTCAACCCTAACATTCCACTGAAGAACCATATCATTGGGCTGGAACTTTCTAGTAGTTGCTCTTTTGTCAAAAAGATATTTCATTTTCTGTTGCAACTTTACATTTTCTCTTTGACCCTCTCTCCTGAGTTCATCCAACTCCACTAATTGAATCATCCTATTCTGCAATGGATCACTGACTTCCATCTCTTCTTCTCTTATGAACTGGTAAATAGGCAACAAATTATTCACAGGGAGCTTAGACTTTAGACCATAAACCATCTCAAAAGGGGATTTTCTTATTGCCTTCATTTCAACAACTCTATCAACCCATAGTGCCAATTTTAGTTTTGCATGCCAATTCCTTTTGTTCTTTTCTAAGGTCTTCTTTAGAATTTGTAGAATAATTTTGTTACTAGATGATGCCTACCCATTGGCCTATGAATGGTATGGTGATGAATATGATGGAACTATTCCCATTTCAAAACAAAATTTAGTGAATTCATGTGACCTAAAGCTCATAGCATTGTCCATTACCAGTTTCATGGGTACACCAAACCTAGTAATTATGTTGTTCATCATAAATTCAATTACTATTGCATTGGTTGCCTTTTTGGTTGGAATAGCCTCAATCCATTTAGTAAAATAATCAGTGGCCACCAAAATGTGACTATGCCCTCCACTAGACTTCTTTGAGAATTCCCCAATAAAATCCATTCCCCACATAGAAAAGGGGGCTTCTGCAACCACAAGATTCAATAGCAAGGCACCTAAGAATTTTAATTTCTTTGAAAATATTTGACATGATTCACATTTTATGACATATGGATGAGTGTCCTTGAATAGGATGGGCCAATAATATCCAACCCTCAATATCTTATGAGCTATAGACCTAGCTGAATGATGCCCCCCACACAATCCTGAGTGCATTTCTTACAAAACCTTTTCAGATTGGTGCTTGTCTAAACCAAAGAGCAATATCCCATCATTGTCTTTCCAAAATAAGTCACCTTGTATCAACATATACCTCTGAGCCTACAATCTTAAGCTTCTTCTTTGATTGTCATTCAACTCTTGTGGGTAGCTAGGATGCTTGAGAAAATGAACAATATTTGTGTGCCAGGGCTGAATTTCAGTGCTAGTTACATATCCTTCACCATTGGCCACATTGTTTACTTGTACAAGATCCATATTCTCCTCTTTCATTAACTTTTCAAGCCCCAAACCTCTTACAATCTTGGTAATATGGAGTTCTATATCAAACTCTTGGATCCTGTTGATCCATTTACACCTTTTTCTAGTAACCTCACTCTAACTTAAGATATCTTTTACTGCTGCATGAGGTACATATGCATTCACTTTAGCACAAACAAGATAAGTTCTAAAAGCCTTGACCACCTTTACTAGTGCATATGCCTAGGATTTTCCATCAACTCATAATTGAGCTCAGTAGATTGCAGTGATTTACTAAAGAAGGCAATGGGATGTTCAAATCCTTCCTCATCCTTTTGTAATAGAATAACAACAATTGTGTGAAAAGATGTAAAGGTCAAATAGAGAGAAAGGCTTGGAATAGTCAGGGGATATCAAGACAAGAGCCTCTTGGATTGATTGCTTGATCTTTTCAAAGGCCTGATGAGCTTCATAGTTCCAATGAAACCTTACATCCTTTTTTAAGAGCCTTACTATGGGTTTGACCAATTCTGCAAAATTTGCAATAAACCTCCTGACAAAATTAATCTATCCTAAAAAGGACTGTACACCTTTGATATTCTTAGGGGGAGTGGCTTTCTTGATTTCCTCAACTCTTTTAGGGTCAATTCTAACTCCCTCTTTTGATACTATGTGACCAAGTAATTTTCCCTTAGTCACAACAAATTGACACTTTTTGGGATTTAGTGAGATACCAAACTCCAAAGCCTTGACAATAAATTTCTCCAAATGGTTGCAATGATCCCCAGCCTTCTTGGAATATGTAGTCAAATCATCTTGATATACAACCATTAAGACATTAATCAATTATTTAAAGGCAACATCCATTGCCCTCTGAAAGGTTGCCCCAACATTTTTCAAACCAAATGGCATATAGACATATACATAAGTTCCCCATGGGCTGGTGAATGTTGTATTGAATTATTCAAATTCTTTAACCAAAACTTGGTTGTACCCTAAAAAACTGTCCATCATAGACAACAATTCATAGCCAGTTACTCTATGAAACATAGCTTCCATATTAGGCAGCCCATAATTGTCCTTTAATGAGGCAACATTCAAATTCCTAAAATCTACACAAAGTATGATATCACCATTCTTTTTCTTGACCAGTACAAGATTAGCGACCCAAGAAGAATGTCTAATATGCTCAATAATACCAACATCTCTCAATTTTGTCAATTCAGCTTGCATTTTTGTGGCTAGTAAGGGATTGATGGGTCTTTGTTTCTATCTGAATGGCTTAGTCTCTTCTTTTAAATGGATTTCATGTTGAAATAGATCAACCCTATAGGCTTTGAGGTCATCATAAGACCAAGCAAACACATGGTTATACCTTTTCAACAATCTTATCAAATTTCCCCTAACCTCTCTACTTAGTCTTTTTCCAATATATACCATATGAGGGGATGTTTCTAAACCTAAATTTATTTCCTCTAGGTCCTCCATTTTGGTATTGGACTTTTGAGACATATACCCATCATTTATCTTGAGCATTCCCTCTAATTCCACTAAACCTTTAGGTATGTGATTTGAAGGTAATTGTACTATCTCATTCCCCATAATGCATTCCTTTCCTTAAACATGTTGTTGTGCTTCATTGAAATCTATTTTCTGCCCATCATATTGATCTAGACCTTGGAGAAACCTAAGGATATCAAAATCATCCTCAAAAATTTGCCAATTATACACATTCTCAGGTATTGGAGGCCTAATTTTGATTTCTAACATGGACACACCAATCAAATTAATATCATTGTTTTTCAAAGAAGCATTAGCAAGGAAGTCATCCATAATATTATTTGACCTCTCTACCCAAAGGATATTGAAAGATTCAAAGAACTCTAGTCTATCCCAGATAGAATGCTTGTATAGTTTCAATCTCTCATCCTTAGCAGCATATTTAGATCTAACTTGGGCTATAATCAATTGGGAATCACCATGGAATTTCAAGCATTTAATACCATGTTTTATAATAACATCTAATCCCAATATTAGAGCCTCATACTCAGCAGTATTATTAGTGTACTCAAAGGTTAATAAGAATGAGTATTTGAATGTAATACCTAAAGGGGAAATAAACACAACACCAACTCCTCAACCTTCCTTGGAGCATCCACCATCAAAATACATTTGTCAGAGCCCACTTTGCTATAGTGTTAACTCATCCACTATTGGATCAGTGTTCTTCATTTGAGGTATTATTTCTTCAACCATGAAGTTATCCATGTCAATGTCTACAAAATAGTTTAAATCCTCTGGTGCAACCTTTTCAACCATCACGAAGGAGCGGAGATCCCTATAGAATTTTACCTCAGTTCCATTGACAAGAATAGTGGCATATGACAAATCCAAGTGCAATTTTCCACCTACTACTACAGCCCATTGTCTTAACAATAGCATGCCATAATGTGGTTTTGTATCAACAACAACCACATCCATCTTGTATGTGGCCTCCAGGAATGCATCAATCTTCACTTCAATTCCAACTAGAGTTCCTACAATAGGCACTTCCCTATTATCCATGGCATAACATCTACCATTTTATGTGTCTACTTGCAATCCTAGCTCCTTCATCACATGATAGGGAATTACAGTGGTAGCAGCACTAGAATCAATCATACAATTTTTTAGTAGAAAAGTATTCACTATCAATGTGACATAGAAGGGATCAATAGAAGAAGGCTCTTATGTCACAATACTTCAAGCACACACATCATAAATGTTAGTTGAATTAGGCCCTTCCATTACATTCCCATTTTCTTGCATAACAAGACCCACTCCTTGTTCACTTATGAGAGCCAGGGCTGATGTCTTGTGCTCTTTGATTTTCAGCATTTCTAGTAAAGGGATAGAAACCTTCATCTGAGACAAGGCATGTCTCATTCAAAAGTAGGGGGATCAACAAAAAGATCAAGAGAATATTTTGGTCTACCAACCCTCCTCTTAGCCTTGTCAACAACAACTTCCTCATTCTTTTTTCTTTCAATAGCAGGTCCTTCCCTCTTATTATTAACAACATTTGTCTTTGGGGAATCTTTGTTCTGAGGGTTATCCTTAACAAATACTAACCTCGGTACTCCTTGATCAGCATCTACTCTTCTATTCCTCAAATTGTATGAGGACCTAGCTTGTGTTATATCAGCCACAATTAAAGTTATAATCTCCTCTTCACTGGGCTTTCTCCATTGTTTCTCATCTGATCTTGATCCAACCATATTAGTTTTACATGTATCATTATTAGATTCATCATGATCAGAGTGAGTAAAGACTTGCTACTCTTAATTAGAGAGAATCTTCCTCTTGTGATCAACATCAACACAAATTTCTCCATCATTTGAAGACAAGAGATCTTCCACCATTTCGGTGGTAAACATGTTAATAGTAGGCTTTTTAGATTCTTCATAATCTCCTGCATGTGAGTTATCAGCTTCATCACCTAAAGCCGGAGCCACAACACACTGGTAAGGTGAATGAGGCATGCTACAAGCCACACACCAAGCAATGCTCTCCACATTATGTGTTGTACTTTTCTTCAAAGGGTCTGGTGTATCTCTCCCTTTTTGAGGCTCATTGTTATCAAAGACAGGCTTCCCATCTTTCCAATTTGTCTTATAAGGCATATCACGTAAATTAGGGAGTCTTTCCTTCCTTTGATAGGGTGGTCTAGCATCTTTAAAATTTCTCCCACCCTTTTCAAACTTTGTTGAGAGATCCTTGACTACACTAGCTAATTTATCAACTTTGTCTTCATCCTTGGGTGGCCTTGCAGGTTATGGTTTAGTTTCTTTCCACAATCTTCCCTCATCCCTTTTGTACATCTGACTAGATGCCTTCCTATTGCTCTTAATATTTATAGCCAATTTAAAGGCATCCCTTAAAGTGTGGGGACTTTTATCTCTCAGAGGATATGACATCTTGCCATCCAAGGCATTGAAATAAGTAGTCAAGCAAACAACATCATCTAGTCTCAATACTTGGAACAACTTGTACATGGCCTTTTGGAACCTACCATTAAACTCTGACATGCTCTCATTCTAATGCTTTTTGATATTATTAAACTCATTGAGCATGTAGCTTGAATTAACATGTTCAGCATATTGTTCCTTAAAACTTCTCACAAACTCTTCCCATGATGCATTTCTTTTTTATGGAAAACCTTTGTACCAATCCCTGGCATCTTCAATTAATGACTAGACAAAGAGTTTCATTACAACATCCTCATGCTCAATTTCATAGTCATTAATTTTATTTGTGAAGAAATTTAGATGCTCTTCACATGTGATCACATTCTTTCCAGTGAACTTAGGGATTTTTTCTCAGATCTCATTTGGGATGACATTAGGCTGATGAGGGATACTATAAAAAAAAAAGGCCTATACCTATCCAAATGAACTAGTCTCCTTTGGAAATTTGGTGGGATCTAGGTTGTTATTCCAACATTCTGACCAAGTATAGTTGCAACTTGACCACCCATCACAGGAACTATTGAGTGGGTGTTTGACACATATCCAAGTATAACTTGTTTGGGATTTGAGAGTTGGGTACTGGGAATTGTATTTTAGGGCTAACTTGAAGGCATTGTTCCTAAATTCATAGGGACCAAGCTACTAGTAGTCATATTCATATCAGCATGCAAGAATGCTATCTTTCTTTTCATCTCCTCTACAACAGCCTCCATTTCCAACTTCTCAAGCTGGAGAGCTAGATCTTCTTTAGCCTTTCGAGCCTTTTCCAATTCCAGGCTTTCTTGGGAAGGAATATTAGAAGTAACAACACTTTTCTTAGGCTCATTAATATTTATGCCAACCATCTTTTTCTTTCCCTTATCAGAGACATCTTTTGTGGCATATCTAAGGTCTTCATTTCTCTTAATTTCTGATGGATGCAATTGCCTAAGAAAATGACCCTCTTCAACAAACTCATCTTTTTGTGGATTAGGTTTATTACCATCCACCTTCTTTCTCAAAGCCCCCATGTTACCAAACAACTCTGTATCTAGACCTTGGACATTTTGACTCAGACTCTTAGCTTGAATCTCATTATTCTTTATTTTCCTTATGAGATCATGTCTTTCCATTAGAAAATCATAAATCTATTGTTCTCATAGCTTCATTCTTTCAACAATTTCTTTCAATTTCTCATGTTATTTTTTCTTCAAAGCTGCTACCTCCTCTCTCAATTTTCTTGATTCATATGAGGTAGTTTCAACAGCTGAGGTTTCCCCTAATTGTACTAAAGTTTTTGGTGCAGGGAAAAAACCTACATATGTGGCTTCTTCTTCCTGAGAAGGATTATTGGCATTAGGCTTGGTTTTTCTAATAAATTCAGGGTCATCAGAGGAAGAAGAGGCTTCATGAGGAATGGGTGTAAGAATTCTTTCTCTAGAGGGTCTGGGAGAATTTGTGGTGAAATGACCTCTCCTAGACCATTGTTTCCTACTGGGCATATGGAGTTCATCACCCACATTACTCTCTGGATGGTCTTTAAAATAAGACTTGGTAAATCTTTGACAACTCATGACATTTTACAACAAGATGTGACAAATCTTGGGATGGATACCAACAACTAGTAATGACAAATTTTTAGAGTCGCCACCCACTAACAAATGGGAACAAAAAATATAAAGCTGGTCTGCAACAAACATAATGAATGACCTAGCATGAAGACTACAGATCTGTTGCATATTCATATTAGTACCCCAGTAGAGTCACCAGTTTTGTTAGCACTTAAACCTATTGATGATTGAAAAGATTCAAAAAACTTCTAATTTTAAGACTCATGTATTCCCAACAGCTACATCTAACACAATTTAAATGCTAAGGTATTAGGGTTTAAAACCTTCTTCACTTCGAGTAATAAACTCAGGTAGGTTTACCTTTCTTAGACAACTTCTACAAAGCATTACAATAGAAATCTATATACCTTGATATAGATGATACAATTTAGAAATATACAGTAAATGTAAAGAGAGTAGATCATTTTATTTTTTCATGGTGAATACATGCAAATTAAGCTAAACCAGTGCCTTATTCAGTGGGCATCAGAGTCAAACCCTACATTAATAGAATTATACCAAGACAAGAGTACTACAACTTAAATGAAATGCCTAACACCCCATTCTTCAACTTATTAGCCCTGCTATCAAATTCATGTATGGATAATCAATTCCAAAAGACCTACCCCAATATTTACTTCTTTCCTTGGAAGAAAACTCAATCTCAACCTCTATATTTACCTTGTAAATAATGCATTAAAGAGCCTTACAATTTAATACATACAAAAATTCAAACAAAAGTAGAAAAGAAGTTCTAGTACTTTTGTATTATTATTCAACTACATTAGTACATTTAACAGAGACTTCAAAGGAAATAAGATCCTATATTCAGAACTTTTCTTTACAAAGTATATCGACCACCCTTACAAAAGAAGAAAAAATGCTATTTATATCATTGGCCATCTTGGAATCCTCAAAGAAAGGATGCAACAAGCTTCAGATGGCCAGGAAAGTGACTTGCACTACAAACAAAATGTACAAACAATTATGAAAAAGAGACTAGAGAAACAAAACAACTTTGAAACAAATGGAATGTTCATAGCTGGCACCTTTGTCTAAGGATATTTTAGAGTAGTTTTTTAAGTTGGTTGCATGACCACCATTACAAGCTAACTTATATCATTCTTTGTTTGACACTTGCTCTCCCTAGAATTTTGGATCAGGTGCCGGGTATACTATATTCATCTTCTTCTGCCTCTAGCCCTAAAATAGCTAACTTCTCTATTTTCTTGGTGATCTTGTCTCAGGCTAACACATCATCATCTGATGGCCAATTAAAACTCTACAGCTCATGTAGGGTCTTCAACTGCACTTCCCACCTAGAATCAATTATGCCTTTCACATCTATAACAAACTTTTTGAAATAGTTCTCAACTTTTATCAAGTTGTTAATTATGTTGTTACAACCTTGTCAGTCCAAAGAATTGTCATCCTTGAGGAAAGCCTCCTACTTAATTATTATTTGGCCCATGCTTAACCTCCATTCATCCACACTGATTATGCTTCCATCGTCATTGTATACTGAGGGAAAATACTTACTATAATCCTTATCAAACATAGCATTCTGGCCTTTATTTGATTTGAATTAGCTTTGAAGAACTTTGAAACAACACTAACTAATCCAATCTTCTCATATACCTTGTCACCAACTCAGGGATATCAGGTCTTTGTTCTTGCAGGGCATCAAGCTTTTCAAATAAAAAATTTCTCCCAGACCAGATACTGTAAAGTGGCTCCAAAGTAGCTAGTGACTCATTTACTTTCTCATACTGATTGATGGGCTGAGTCCATGTTATCCTTTATTTTGTTTTCTCTTTGTTGCACAACATCCTCCATGGTCTACAAGGATGCATCTAGCCTCACCTTTTCTAGATCTTCAGCTGGCCTGTTAGGATCCTCTACTTTTGGCTGAGAAGGGGCCTCAATTTGCAAAGGAGGGGGAGGAACTACCTTTGAAGCTTCTTCAAGCTTGGCCTTTAGATCTTCTAATTCACCCTCCATTCTCTTTATTACCATGAGATTCAAGTCCCTATCCTTAGCCACCTTCATAGACTTTTCAAATAATTTGTCATACCTTTCAGATAACCGGACTATTTTTGCCTCATTGATGTCTAAAAAGTGTGTTACTACCATGGAAACTTCAAGATCAGTGGTATTTGGAGAGTCCAAACAATTTTATCTACTTCCATCTTATCTTCAATACTCACTAGAGATGGCTTTTGAGTTCTAGGAGCTAGGGGACAACAATGCAACAGCCTGAGACTTAGGGTCATAGCCACTTCCTCTGATCATATCCTCTATTTTCACTTCATATGATAGGCTACCCTCTAGCTATTTTATTATTTGATCAATGATGAAGGTAGAAGTCAAGTCCCATCCAGGAATTAGAAGCATTCCACTTGATCTTAGCATTTCTCTAGCCTACTCCACAATAATCCTTTCAAGACTTGAGTCATATGAAGTCAGAGCCCTCATAGTCTCCTCATTGGGTTGCATTCCTTCAGGAAGCACCTTTGCTACCTCATTTTGTTTCCTCCAAATGAGAAAATCCCTAAATTCTTTACTGTGGATGAATTGGTCATCATTGAGAAACTCCTCTTGATAAAGCTATCATTCATCTTTTCCCAATAGTAAGGGCAATACATCCTCCTCTTTTGACACAATCTTTTTTCCATCTTTGATGGCCTTCCTTAGTTGATGATGGTAGGCTTTTTTACCAGGCACAAGAGTAGAATCCCTATCAAGTACCTTCCTTTGTTTTTTGTTCTTTGAAGGTTCACCTATTTCAAGCCTCTCTTTTTTCAATGGCATCTCTGAAGTATCCCCTCCTTCTGGTGGATCTTGGGTGAAATCAATAATTGGTGAGTCCCCGACTTGAGGTGGACTATCACCCTCTTGTGAGTCGTCAATGAACTCCTTAGGCTCAGAAGTAGAGTAGTCCTTTGGTACATCCAACTTCTCCTCAAGAAACCCTTCCAATTGGTTAGACAGGGTGGCATACATTTCTATCATCTTCTCCATTCTTTTCAAGTATGGGAACTCTAGGAAATAGCCAGCAAAAGCAATCTCGGCCTTCTTAAGTTTGACCTCTAAATCTAGCAAGTCAAAATACTTGCTCCACCTTTTTTTAGCTTCATCTTGATCCAAGATGTTTCTTATCACATCTTCCTCATCCAAGCCTTCATGCTCTCTGATTGTCCCAATGTTTGGGATCAATGTCAACCTAGCAGTCTTGATAAAATCCTTAGAATCAACATACTTGTAGGTGCTTGAGATCATCTTCAAGTGATTGAGCCAATTAATGACCTAGTCCAGTGCCCTCTTTCCAAACTACCTCGGTGTGAAGGTACCCTTCATGTGGGATGATAAGTGCTCTCTATCAGTCCAAATTTGTTGCCAAATAAACTCTAACATAGCAATCCTAGGATGCACAAATTTAGGAAGCAAATGTGGTGGCTGGGGGCAGCCATAAAATCTAATAATAGTGAAATTATTTCATTGGTAGAAATCACCCCAATTATGGTTTCCCTACCAACCACTTAGAAATTGCATGGGCCTCAAAATTGGCAAGAACTAGAATTGCAGTTTCTTTACTTGTGTCCCCAACAATATTAGAATTGGAAGAACAAAGTAATTCTAGAAAACAAAGAATTCACATTCATTGGATGTGTAGTTCCATTCCCTCAACCAATACTACACTGGGTTAGGACAGTCCTCAAAAGTAGTCCTCAACTTCAACATTGTTGCATCAAGATGATTAACATCATAGTATAAAATCAAATGCATTAGGAGGGAATAATGCATGAATCTAACATGCCTCTTATTCTCCTTAATAGATATCAACCCCTCATGCATTCTATCAATTACATACTGGATGTAATCATAGTCAGTGTTGGTATGAGAATTTTGAAGATCTAGAATTATCGTCAATAGGTCAACATGCATTTTCTCTTCATCCCCATCCATCCCTAGAACTCTACATAACCCATGACACAAAAACTTCATGTAAAATTGGAAGGATGAGAATTGATAAGGGGCATTCATACTTGCAGGGAGAGGGGCTATGTATTTACCCTGCTTGGGCATATGCTTAACTATCTGGGTCTTAACTGACCCAATATTATTCACATATTTTTGCCTTTCCTTTTTCAAATCAATTTCAGTGGAAGAGGAGGCATAGAAATCAAATGCCTTCATGAACAATCCCCTATCCAAGGTAATAAATGTAGATTGGTCCTCACACCTAGTGGTTCTAGAAATAGGATCATACAACCTAGCCAACTCAATAATCAAATCAACATCTAAGAAAACATCAGACACAATTAAATTTTCCATCCCCAAAGCCCAATCATTACAAATAGGTATAGCCTTATGCCTATTATTATAAAAGTATGAGAAGATTGTGTAACCTAAGCCTAAAGGAGTGATAGTGTCCCTGCACTTGTCCATGAGATCCTCAAAAGCTATATCAATAGCTTTCTTATTTTGGTTAGATCCAGGAAGAAATTTGAGGAACTTGTTTGAATAATTGGGCTTTCCTTTATCTTCACCACTTTGCTCCTTGGCCACTCTATTGGATGATGCAATGCTTGCCTTTGGATGACTCTTCTTAACAAAAAAAAAACCCCACAATACTGTAACTTATTTTACTTCTCACTCACTACTTCAGTGCCAACAATCTCAATTATCTTCAGAATAGCTTTGAGCACCAAAAGCAATGAAGTCCTACCTATACAACCTCAAGAATTGAATGCGTACAATTGCTAAATCATTACAAATCTTGCCTTAGTCACTTTTGCATTCAATTCTACTTATTACCAACCTTCAAATCAAGGCTAGCCATGGCGTGGATGTTGACAAGATGATTTAAAAATAAAAAAATAGAGTGCAAGAGCAATGATCATGGCTTTTGACATTAAAAACCTTAATTAATGATAAAAACCCTCATTAAAACATGATTGGATGACATTTTACCTCTTTCCAACATGGTAGAGTACCTTTCCACATTGCAAAGGCTCATAACATTGATTACAATGAAAAATTAACCAGACCTGATTGAGAGATCCAATAAACAAAGGATCTCATGATCTTTGAAAGAAATGTTAATCCAGGGTTAAGTTTGGAGATCTAGCGATAAGGTCATTCACAAAATATCAGAGTGATCTCTTAACTCATGAATTTACTTGGAGATTTAGCAACCACCGTTGATCCCAAAGATGATCAACGGTCCTCATACTATCTTTATAAAATCCATCATAACCCTGCTAAAATCAGAGATTGGGTGACTAAAGGCAATCTCTACTTCTCGAAACACTTGGATCAACCACAGTTAAACTTAGAGAATAAGAAACCAAAGACTTCACCAATTCTCACCACCCTTTTCTTAAATCATCAAACATCTAGAGAATTAGTGACCATCTAAACCTCTTAACCTCGGAATGCCATGCTTAACTCTTATTTCATCTCGCGATTCAGCAAACAAGGGCATCTCACATTCTCAAAAATAAATGCTTAACCATGGTTTGATTTGGAGATTGAGGGAATAGAGGTATTCTCTAGTTCGCTAAAAGCTTACTTTACCTTGGGTTACATTCTGAGATTATGCGTTGACTGTAGATCTTGAGAACAATCAATGGCTATCAGTAAGTTTCCAAATCCTTTAAACTTTTACTTTTTAATTACGAGATTCAACGAACACAATACTCACTTAATCTCCCAAGGTTTAGAACCTTAATAATTTCATTTTGAGAACATGTGACTGAAGGAAACATAGCTTTAACTTTCCTTTGTTCACCAGGTTGCCAAAAGAATTGGGATTTCACTAACTGATTCTGAGATTTAGCGAACACATGATTCACCTAATTGCCAAATGATTTGGAGTTTTGCCATTTTTTCCTGAGATCAAATGACTGAAAATAAATTTATACTTTGCTAAATTACTTTATCAGAGCTACCAAACTTAGTGAATATGAGACCATGAAACAATCGTCGAATCATTGAATAGAACGTAGTAGGTCCCATTCATCATGAGATTAAAACTTCATTGTCGATCCAGAAGATGATCAATGGTCTTCACTAAGTCGCCAAATAACAAAGAGCAAGACCATTTAATTCAGCAATCAAGAGATGACTGCTACGCCTGTTTGCTGAATGTTAAAAGAAAATTGCTAGGAAACAAGAGTACATAAGAATAATAAGTCACTGAATCATTGGATGTTAAGACTAACTATGACATAATCTGGGAGATTTAGTGACTAAGGAAAAGTTAACAAAGGACTCACCATTGTCGCTAGTTCACTAAAAGACTTGAAGACAAGGAAAAATATTGTGCGATGCAGTGAAAATAGGGAAAATAATGACCACATGTAGATTGGAAGACATAAGTGACCAAAAAGTAATGCACAAATAGAAGGAGCTAGGGCACACTCAAAACCAACCAATGAATTGATCACTTTAAGGCAAAAATACATAAGGCAAGGGTTTTCTAACACAAATATGACATATTTTGAGGAATTCTAAAACCCTAAACCAGATGAAGACATAAGAAAAGACATAGGACAAGGACCTGAAGCAAAACCTCAAAAAATCTAAAATATACCCAATAAATAGTACATTTTAAAAATAAAATGATATCATTTAAATCTTTATGTAGCATGTATTAGAAGTGAAATAGAACTTTTAATAGATTATGTAGCGCTTATAGTAAATAGAATGCTGTGTATAAATTTTTCTATAGCACATAGCTTTGGTTATTTTGAAATTTAAATTTTGTAGATTTAATAACGATATTTCTCTATTTTGCAAGTGACAGGACATAAAAGAGTCTAAAAACCATAATCTAGAGCTAATAAAGAGGAGAAACAAGAAAAAAGAATGTTGAAAAAGGAGAAATAAATTATTTTGAACAATCTTTTAGAAGATTCAAAGCAAGAAGGAGAGGCATTTTGAAAGGTATATGCAAATAATCCAAGTTTATAAGTCCAAATATGCATCCCTTAATTGGATCTTTGTTCCTTGAAATTCACAAATAGTAGTCAACTTGAGGAAAGAAAAACTTGATTTCTTTGATTTTCTTCACGTTTGCATTCATTGTTTTAGACTAACATTTGTGAGAAGAGGATGCTAAGGAGATGGAACGATCACCACTAGGTGATTGAAAAATGCATAAAATAAAATGAAAAAATGCACCTATCTTTTCTAACTTTGAAAAAGGTATGCCTAAAACCTTATGCATTTGTTTGAATTGTAGCAATTTTATTTCTAAATCTAACATAATTAGAGACCTATTATTGTTTTTTGAAGTTTTTAGTATGTATATGCTTTTCACTTCTTTTAGTGAATAAAAAATATAAACCTATCTAATCATTCAATTAAAATAAAGGTCAAGGAATGAACAAACACACTAAATAAAGCCTAATTTTTTTATGGAAGAGAGTATTAGGTTATTAATATGCTCTTCACCTTTTAGGTGAATCAAAAAGCTATAAAAACTCAAATCTCTCCTAGATTAAAAGAGGCTTGGATATTGAACAATGTTAATTATGGTTGGAAGTGGAAGGTAGTAAGGATATTCTCTTCACCTTTAGTGAATCAAATTTCCAAACCTACTTTTTCATTTCATTTTGAATTTCTTTCATCAACATGTTAGAAATCTAGTGGGCTCGCCTCCCTAGAATATGCCTTAATGAGGCTGGTGAGAGGGATAGCCCAAAGTGGGATACAATTTCTTTTGCTATGATAATCCAACCCACTATAAAATAAAATGCATTCATCCTTAATGGATTGAATGACAATAAAATTAAGAATCAAACCTCCTCGCGTAGTCCTTTAGGATTGCGCAAAAATCTAACATATCGGTGGTGGGATGCCTCTATAATGGAGGATGAAACTTGATTTTATTTTTAATAGAATCCATACTAGCACCTTGAAAAATTAGTAAGCATACCCCATTAGAGGAATGTTTAAAAATCTAAATTTGACCTTAGGTAGATTGCATGAAGTGATTTCTTGTGAAAGACTTGTGAAAACATTCTCAAATAATTAAACCTTTGTGTTTAGTGATAATAATTAAAGACAATTATTTTTTAGTTTATTGAAATTTGATGATACATGTTACAAGAGGGAAACATCCATTACAATTCAACAAATCTCTTATATTTTTCCTAATTCAAGAGAACAATCATCAAAAGGGAAGAATTTCAATTGACTCAACTCTTGTTAATGTTGGTTTTCACTAGATCTCATCGCTTAAATATATCTCTTCAAGAAGATGGAATGTGCGTTAGTTAAGAAGTTCCCTATGAAGACTACATTTTCCAATATGCATTTGATGAAGAACAAGAACAAGAGGATTGAATCCCTAATCTATTTGAAGAAAGAGTTAATCCTATGGTGGGAAATAATTATCATTATGATTTTAATAAGATCAAAACTATGAACACCAAAATGAGAATCATCAAAGAAATCGAAGGAATGAAAAAGAAAACAAAGAAAGTGTTAATGAAGTAGCCGAAGATCCTTTATTCCTTAAGGTTATGGATAAACTTCTAGAAAGGGATAAAGAAACACATTTTCTAAATTTAGCTTTATTAGGATTTAAACTTCCTCATGACTATGACACATCGACCTTGAAGAAGGATGAGGAAGAATAAAATTCATTAGGAGCTATGAATAAAAAACTCAAATTATTTCAAGATCAAATTGATAGCATGAAGAAGGTAGTTGAACCCAAAATATTTTAAATTTAAGCCTTATGTCTTCTTCCTTTTGATAAAAATTTAATCATGGTGCCCTTTCCTCCCAATGTGGTTTTTCCAAGATATGATAAGTGCATGGGTAAGCACGACCCGCAAGACCACTTATGAGAATTTTGTGCTCTAAGAATTGAATTCATGTATGATACAACATACCTAATGAGAATATTTCTAAGAAGCCTTGGGGGCCAATCTATGGAATGGTTTTCAAAATTATCCCCGGGCATAAAAACTTTTGAAGAATTGGCCTCCATGTTCGTGACCCATTATTGGTACAATATTGAACATGAAATCCCCATGTTTAACCTATGATACCAAACAAAAAGATGGTGAACCTTTTCTAAGCTTGCTCCAAAGATCGAGAACATTTTTTCTCAATACCCAAGAAGTATATCGTAGAAAGAAAAGATGGAAATTTTCATGAATAATTTAAATATGGAAATGAATTATTGAATGAAACTTCAATCTCCCCCTACCTTTGAAAAAAATATTGAAAATGGGATCAAGATTGAAGAAGTGTTAATAAATAAAGGAGAAATAAATATTTTTAAAGAGAACAAAGGTTTTTCTAACACTAATAACAATTTTAATAATAATAGGGGTGATAATAACAACAATGGAAAACCTAGGTTTTTGTTAAAGAATACCAACAAGAACCTTATGAATGATGGGGTTGTGGAAGCTAACAACCTTATATCTAACCCTTTTAATTTATCAAGTAGGTATAATCAAACCAATAATGTCAATCAAACACCCAAGACCCCTTTTAATAATAACATCTATTCTTTCAATAATCAAGGTGCAAATAAGCCAAGAATTTTCTTTTAACAAAACATAAAGAAGGAAGTTCACACCCTTGTGAGAACATTTGGAGAATGAATTAGGGACCCTTATTACCAATAAAATCATCATTTTTCTAGAATCCAAGCCATACGAACAACAAGTCAAACCACAAGTCAAACCATCATGGTGGAATGATGCTCATCATTGTGAATACCATCAAAATAAAGGGAATATAACCAATGAGTGTACAAGACTCAAACATGTGGTTGAAGATTTAATAGATGATGACACAATAAAAGTTGATGGTCCCCAAAATAACGAAGATCATACGACATTCAAGACTCATTTCTTAAATCATGAGAAAGGTAAAACATCAAATTCGAATCAAAACAACAAAAGAGGAGATGATAAAGTCAATTTCACCCATAGGCATGCCAATTCTATAAATTGTTTGATAGAGTACAAAAATACCATTAATGTCATAGTGGTGAAAGAAAAACAACAAAATGAAACCTCTAATGTTGTGACTAGGGGGGAAATGTCAAAAATCACATTGTAAGGGACTACCCCTAAAATTATTTTACCAAGTCAAATATCATCATCTTCATTGAAATTTACAATATTATAGATCAAATTTAAAGAACACCTGCACAGACATCAACATTGCAGTTGTGAAAAATTTCAACAATTCACAAAGAAATCTTGGAAAATGCTCTTGTTGAGAATAATGCGCCACATAACTTAGATGTTGAAAAATTTCAAAACATGGTTGGACACCTTATTGCACCACATTTTTTGTCCTTTTCTAAACAAGATGAAATGTTTTTAAATCATCCTTAGAATATTCCACTACATATAGAAGTCTTGATACACAAACATGATGTCAAAAGAGTCTTTATTGATGGAGGGGTCAGCCTAAATATTTGTACTTTGACTCTTGTCAAAGCTTTAGGATACTCCAAAGAAGCCATTTATCCCAAAACAAAAATAACTATCAAATCTTATGATGATGAAGAAAGATCTTCCAAGGGAACACTAGTTCTTCCTATTTAAGTTGGTCCTATCCAAAAAGAAACAATTTTCCAAGTGCTTGATCCAAGATTTTGTTGGGGAGACTATGCATACATGAGATGTAAGTGGTACCTTCAATGTACCATCAATGTCTAAATTTTCCTTATACGGGCCAATAAATTATGGTGAGTTGAGATTTGAATCCATTCCATTAATACTGCAATAACATCAAACCCTTAAATGACTCATTGGTTCTCTACAATAGTGAATGCACTACATCAAGAAAAATAATTCAAGGTCAAAGTTCAAAGGATGTTTCTCTAACAAAAGGAAAATAAAAGATGGAAGAAGAAGATATCTTTGATAATGAGAATTAAGACCAAACTAAGTTATCTATATCAACAGAAGGGAAGTAAAAAGTTAGTTGGATGGATTCCAAGGAAAAATCAGAAGAGGACAATTCAAAATCTTCTCAAATTAAAGACAAGAAAATCCATTATCAAAAGATGGACATGTAATGATGAAGAATTTTGAGAAATAATGTAAGATCAAGAAATAAGGTGTAGGGGAATGTTCCTTATCAATGATGAACTTACCTCTTTCTCTTAGGTATCATGGCAAACCATCTAGCTCCAATACTCCCCAAAAGTACAATGAACATTTTGTATGAGCTAGTACTTCTTCACCCATTGACAAAGATGATAATACAATATTAAAATAGCTCTATCAATATGAAGAATCATCAAGTTGAAATCAAATAACAATTGAAGAAAGGATTCAAAATATTAGCATTCAAACACAACAATATGGCAAGGGATACAAAATCATAAAAAAGATGGGATACAAAGTAAAAGAACCCTTGGGAAATAAAAATGAAGGATTGGTGGAACCCATAGAAATGACCTGGAGAGATAGAAAAGAAAAATAAGGGTTAGGATACCTTAAACCAGGATATACTAAAAAGAATCATCCCCAATTTTATGAACAAATTTTACAATTAAATTTCCAAAGTGATGAGGAGTCTAATGAATGGGAATGGGATTATTTCTCTTAATAATCTTGTCGAAATAAAGAAATGGATGCTATCTATAATTATGCTCCTATATAGAATTTAGGTAAAAGACAAGAGTCAAATCAAGAGCTAATTTGAAGTCAAGATTCAAGCTCAAATTAAGGGTTAATTTCTACTGAAGAGCCTACTTCAAGTCAAGAAACAAAAGGATATGAATGGATAAGAGAACCTTATGTATCCTCATGGTTACTAGTCATGGAAGAATCTAGTGATAGGTTTAACCCATGATACTTTTATCCTCAAGAGACCCAAGAGGACTCAAGTGAGGAAAATTTTGATCCAAGTTCTATGGAACAACTAGAGAAAGAACATGTCATAGACTTCAGTGATACAATGTACGAAGCCTCAAAAGAATTCATGTCCTTAAATCCTCAAAAGTTGAGCCTAGCCAATGATACCTTATCTCTTGTGTACTCAAAACTAATTGAGTGGTATTCTATAGAGCCAATTAACATACCCACATTTCCAAATGATAATACCTTGGCCCTATACCTAAATGCAGTTCAAACCTCTTCTACCTATGAAATCTATCAAGGAGAAATGATAAGGGAAAGTATTCAATCTTTTAATCAAGAAAAAAAATTTAAAAAATCAAAGAGTCTAGTGGTGAAAACCACAATGTGGCAATACTAGACCAAGAAAAAGTAAAAATAAAAGATGCTTCTGAAGGTGAAAACCACCCAATTGTGGCACCTAAGGAAGAGAGATTAGACACTTTACCTGATAATTCCTTGGCCTTATACCTAAATGCAGCTCAAAACTCTTCTACCAATGAAATCTATCAAGGATAAATGATGAGGCAAAGTATTCAATCTTTTAATTGAGAAATAAAATTAAAAAATCAAAGAGTCTAGTGGTAAAAAACATAATGTGGCAATACTAGACCAAGAAAAAGTAAAAATAAAAGATGTTTTTGAAGGTGAAAACCCAATTGTGGAACCTAAGGAAGAGATATTTGACTTACCTGATCATTATGAGGAAAGATCACTTATTTTGATTGAACCCATAGAAAAGGTCAACATTGGTACAAAATCAAAGCCTAAAATTATACATCTTACAACTTCATTGTCAAAAGAAGAAATAGAATAATTTGTTGATTTTTTCAAAGAAAGACAAGTGAATTTTTCTTGGTCTTATCATAACATACCAGGATTAGACCCAAATCTCATTATGAACCATTTGAACATTAAGCTAATTATCAAGTCAGTAAAGAAAAAATTAAGGAAAATGCATCTGCATATTGCATTACTAGTCAAATCTAAATTGGATAAATTATTGAAGGTTGGTTTTATTAGAGCTATTGATTATGCTAAGTGGATCTCCAACATTGTCTTAGTTTCAAAACTAGATAAATCAATCAAAATATGTGCAGCTTTTAGAAATCTTAATCTAGCACACCCTAAAGATGATTTTACATTACCAAGCATTGATGCAATAGTAGATTTGATAGCAAATCATTCTATGTTTTCTCTCATGGATGGATTTAGTGGATATAATAAAATACAAATTGCTCTTGAAGATCAGGATAAGACTAATTTTACATGTGCTTGGGGAATATTTTGTTGGAATGTAATACCTGTTGGTGTTAAAAATATCGGAGCAACCTACCAAAGAGTTATGACTATTATATTTCATGATATGATGCAAAAATTCTAAGAAGACTATGTGGATGACATCTTATCCAAATCTCACTCAAGTAAAGAACATTTTCCAATTTTAGAAAATATTTTCACAAGGCCTGAACAATTCAAAGTAAGATTGAATCCAAACAAGTATCCATTTGGAGTACAATCTAGCAAGTTACTTGGATACATAGTGTCAGAAAAAGGTATTGAGGTAGACCAGGGAAATGTTAAAGAAATAATCAAAATGGGGGCACAATTAAACATGAGCTAAATGAGATCCCTTCAAGGAAGGATACAATCCATAAGAAGATTCATTTCCCAATTAGATGAAAAATGTCATTCTTTTACTCAACTCCTTCACAAGGACATAGTATTCAAATGGGATGATAAATGTGAAGAAGATTTTGTACTCCTCAAGAAATATCCTATAAATCCACCTATATGGATGCCACCAATAAGGGGAAAGCCTTTATTATTATACATTTCAGCAACAGATCATTCCTTAGGTGAATTACTAGCTCAAGATGATGAGAATGGTAAGGAAAAAGAAATTTATTACATAAGGATTTTGGTCAAATATGAGTTGAAGTATAGCTTAATTGAAAGCGCATGCTTGGTGGTAGCTTTTTCTTCACAAAAAATCCAACATTATATGTTGGTACACAAAATATGACTCATAGACAAAATTGATCCTTTGAAGTATCTATTGAGAAAGAAATCCTTCACATAATGATTGGAAAAGTGGATCATGATATTAAGTTAATTTGACATTGAATATGTAGATAGGAAAACAATAAAATTCCAAGTTATAGTAGATCAAATGGAAAAATCACCTTTGGTAGATGAATATCCTATTCAAGTAGAATTCTCAGATGCATCATAAATATTGAAGCAAAGACATGAAATTTTATTTTGATGGTTCATATACATGAGATGGTTTAGGAGAAGGCATTTTATTGATCACACCTCAAGGATCTACTATTCCAAAATCTTACAAATTTCTCTTTCCATGTACTAATAAAAATTTTGAACTTGAAGCACTTGTCATAGGCATGAAAATGGCTCTGGAATGGAAAGTAACAAAATTAGAAGTATATGGTGATTCACAACTTGTCCTAAATCAAATCAATGATGAATATCAAATAAGAGATGATAAGTTGATGCCCTATAAAAGGATGGTAGATGATTTGAAGAAATACTTTATTTTGATAACATTTGAACAAGTACCAAGATAAAATAATAAAGCAACAAACTCCATGAAGAAATTAGATTATCTCTTAGAAATGCCAAATCAAAGTGCACAATATGAGTTATTGGTAGAAGATTTGGAACAACTTGCATTTGACCTTCCTAATTCCCAAATTATTTGCCTATTAATTGGACATGGCTCTCCTTGGAATGAACCTATTTACACCTACTTAAAAGACAAAACCTTACCCTTGGACCAAAGCCAAAGTCAAAGAAGAATATTTATAATACAAACCTCTTGCTATACCCTTGTGTTAGATATATATATTATATCATGAAAGTATTGATGGAATGCTTCTTAGGTGTCTAGAAGAGGAAGAATCAAGATTAGCCTTACAAGGCATTCATGAAGGAATGTGTGGATCACATTCAAGTGGTTTTACCTTAACTAAGAAACTTATTATAATGGGGTACTATTGGCCAACCATCGAAAAAGATGCATATCACTTCGCTAAAATTTGCCAAAAATGTCAATACCATGGAAATTTGATTCATGTGTCATCACAAGAACTACACCAAATGAATAAACCTTGGCCCTTTTATCAATGTGGGTTAGATTTAATTGGGATGATTTATCCACCATCTTCTAATGATCACAAATTTATAATCAGGTAAAAGCAGAAAGTTGTCACATTTTAGGATAACTTATCAGCACAACTGAATTTGAGTATTTCTAACTATTTTTTTTTTTGTCAAACATATGGTCTAGCTAGATTCATTCTAGCTAAGTTAGATAAGTAATTCATCTTTTCCAATTGGAAATGTCTATTAAATGCATGTTTTATACCAATTATTGCATAACTAAAATTATTTCAGAAAAGCAATTTTTGAATAACTGCTACTCTTTTTAATAATATTTTTTTACAAATATAAAAATACCCTTTTTTAGAGCACAAAGTCAAGATTATCATCATATAATTTTTATAGTATTTTAATTATATCTAATATATTATAATTTTAAAATACTACAAGTAGGTATTTTAACATTCAAGAACAAGTTGCTTCAAAAATAGAAAAAAATAGTAAAGCTTATGAAAAAAATTAAAATTTTATATTTAACACTAGAGAGAGTTCTCTTCAAGAATGTGTAATTTTTTTTTTCTGAATGGCGTAGATTTGATAGGGGAAATTTGGTGGGAGATGAAAACTATTGATTTCAGGTATGTTCAACTTTGAGTAGTTATAATGGAGAAAATATACATTGAAAACTATTTTTTCTTCTTTTCTACACTAGCCATACATTTCATCTATAACATATTTTGAAATCAAAGGAAATAAAGATTATTTTCATATACTTTTTTGGGGGGAACAAGGCCCTCATTTTTCAGAAAGTAAAAAATGGACTTAAAAAATTTAAAAAACTATGTGAATTCTTGTTCAAATTTTTTTTTAAAAATTATAGTCATAAACTTCATCCACTTTTACACATTTCATTAGTTTACAACATCTCCAAGTTCTAAACATAAATGCCATTTTTATGTTGTTAAAATTAAAATTTTTTGTGTTGTGGACCTTTTCCTTTATAAAAGTGTGACACAACTTTGTACTTTTAGCCAATCACAACAACAAAATATTTTACTAAATGGATATAAGTTGTGTCTTTTTCTACTATAATGGGCAAACAAATTGAAATTTTCATTTTGAATCATATAATTTGCATTTATGGTATTCCTCATGCCATAATAATAGACAATGTAAAACATTGAAGAACAAGGATATAAATGAATTTTGTGAGAAATTCCATATGATTCATCATTCACCTTTCATTTTCTATCCTCAAAAAAATGAACAAGTAGAAGAAAATAATTAAAATATCGTTAAGATTTTGAAAAAAATGGTGGATAACTCAGGAACAGATTGAAATATACAATTGAATCCAAACTTATGCGCATACCGCATAAGTGTGATAATACCAACTGAAGCCACACCTTTCTCACTAGTCTATGGGGCTAAAGAAGTATTACCTTTAGAAGTGGAGATCTCATCTTCATGGATTTCATTCATGGATTGTTAAAATAGGAGGATTACAGAGTGGAAAGACTCCAAGAACTAGAGTTAGATGATGAGTGTCAACAACAATAGTATGATAATCTCAAGGTGTATCAAAATAGGATATCAAAGAACTATAACAAACATATCAAGCCAAAAGAGTTTCAAGTAGGTGATCTTGTGTTAAGAGAGAATCCAAAGAATTAAGGAGAAAGAGAAAATAAGGGAAAATGGGAAGCAAACTAGCTAGGAACATTCATTATCACATCTTCCTTTAGGACAAGAACATACAAGCTAGCTGATTATGATGGGGAGGAATTGCCAGAACCTAACAATAGCATACATCTAAAAAGGTTTTATACCTAAATCAGTTGAAAGAGTAATAGTTGAAAGATTAATATTAGTTGGAAAGAGTATCAATATATCACATGAGATAGCACCATACAAACCTTCTACAACAAATAATTGAGCATGAAGAAATACAAAAACATTGATAAATTAATCCTAAGAAAAAGAAAAAGAAATTAGAAAGAAAGAGAAATAAAAAATATAGTGAAAAAAGTTCCTAAAGAAATAAAAAATAGTGAAAAGAGTTCCTTAAGAAATAAAAAATAGTGAAAAGAGTTCTTTGAGAAATTAAAAAAAAAGTGAAAAGAGTTCCTAACAAAATAAAAAACTATGAAAAAAAGTTCCTAAAGAAATAAAAAACTGTGGAAAATTGAGCATGAAGAAAGCATAAGAGTTCAAATATGGATCCTAAAAATAATGGTTATCTTGGTGAAAACCTAGAAAACATGCACCTTGGTAGTACAAAAAAAGGAAAAAAAATGAAAAAGAGAAAATACAAAAAACAAATATAAATAGAAAAAGTTCCTTGGTGAAAACTAAGCAATAGGTGCCTTGGTAGCCAAAGAAAAAAGTATAAAAGAGAAAAAAGAGAAATAAACTCAAGCAGTGAAAACCTAGTAAACATGCACCATTTTATTGTTAAGTCAAGGCTCATCCTCCATCTGCATTTTGTCATCATCCTTGTATATATTATATTTTCCGTCATTTGTACATATTGCATAATAAAATCCTAGACTTGCATTTGTAAATACCCAAGGCTTTCATCATGATCTTGAAAATTCCTTAAGTCTAACATCACTATGGAATCAAATTGGGGGCATGAATTATCCTAAATCAAAGTGATTCATCAAATTGACACCAATTGACACAAATCAATGCATCAAACCACAAACACGAAACCTAACTTTTGATTCTTATCAAATCATAATCCAAACATTGACTTCAAAAATGATTGACACTTTGATCCTTGATGTATATATGACCTTATCTTTATCAAGATTAAAAATAAACAAATATTTAAATGGATGGAGTTCTACTTGAAATATGGATTTGAAAACAATGGAAAAAGTAATTCAAAATTGTTACTTGATTTGTGGAGTCAGGTCTTTTTAGCAAATTGATGAAGTCTTTTGACAAGAATAGTGATAATAAAAGCATGATATTTTTCTTGATTTATGCATGACTGTCTAAAGATTGAGGCTTCAAAGTATGTAACATCTATCTAATGACATGATCATCATATAATCATCGAGGACATGTACATATGGAGAGACTCATATCTTTGTTTGTTTACACAATAGGATACCTTGGTCATTTTGATCTTTTATATCTTATTGTCAAAATCCACTTACAACCTTGAATCTGACAAAAGCAATATTCAGACTCTAATGGTTGAAAATATAACCAGTGAGAGTTGTACTAGTTTGATATGCACAATTCAAAAGGAAAGTGGTATTCAAATCATCATGGTTGAATGAGTCAGGATTGTACCAATTTTAGTTTCAAAAAGATTTCAATGATGAAAGTATCATCCTTTTTTTAAGAGATAGCTAGTTGCATGCATATAGATTAAATTTGCATTTTGATCCTTCTTCTATAATTCATAAATAAAAAAGGGGTACAATCAAGTAAAATCAAAAGGGTTCATCATTTCTTTACTTGATCAAATATGTTGGATAAAATCATTCTTCATTGTTCATTATTAAATTGCATTTATTATTCATTAATCATTGTTAAATTTCATTCATTAACCAGTAAAAATTAATCATTAAACATTGCTTTCATTAACCATTAAAAATTAACCATTTCATTGTAGTCATTTAGTTCTTATTAAGTTGCATTACCATTGCATTGCATTAATTTAAGGCTTATTTAAGTTTCATGACATCATTGATTTAAAAGCATATCATATAAATGCAGCATTAATCATTAATCATTACTCAATAAAACCATTAGTCATTATTCATTAGTCATTAAAGCATAAATAAAGACATTTCATTAACATTTGGCATCCATCTAAACTATGTCATGTATAAGACATCCATCCAAAGTAGTTACAATAAATGCATCCATAACATTTTGCGTCAAGAAACACAAAAATAAGCATATAGATAAGAGCATGTAGAACTGCATATATCATAAGAAAATCAATTTCCAACATATAATGACATCAAAGATAAATAATGTCCATAAAATGTATATTGAATATCCATGGAGCATATTAATGAAAGCCCTGATCAAAATGATACATATGATACATAAGGGCAAGACAATCGATACTCAACTAGTCCCACCTTCACTTTCACTTGCACCTACACCTATATCTAGCCCACCTATATCTGTATCTAGTCCAATGATGAAAGTATCATCCTTTTTTTAAGAGACATCTAGTTGCATGCATATAGATTAAATTTACATTTTGATTCTTCTTCTCTAATGCATAAAGAAAAAGGGGCTAGAGTCAAGTAAAATCAAAAGGGTTCATCATTTCTTTACTTGATCAAATATGCTAGACAAAATCATTTTTCATTGTTCATTATTTAATTGCATTTATTATTCATTAATCATTGCTAAATATCATTCATTAATTAGTAAAAATTAATCATTAAACATTACATTCATTAACCATTAAAAATTAACCATTTCATTGTATTTATTTAGTTCTTATTAAGTTACATTACCATTGCATTGCATTAATTTAAAGTTTATTTAAGTTGCATTACCATTGCATTGCATTAATTTAAAGTTTATTTAAGTTGCATCACATCATTTATTTAAAAGCATATCATATAAATGCAACATTAATCATTAATCATTACTCAATAAAACCATTAGTCATTAAAGTATAAATAAAGGCATTTCATTAACATTTGGCATCCATCTAAACTATGTCATGTATAAGACATCCATCCAAAGAAATTACAATAAATGCATCCATAACATTTTGCATCAAGAAACAAAAAAATAAGCATATAGATAAGAGCATGTAGAACTTCATATATCATAAGAAAATCAATTTCCAACATATAATGCCATCAAAGGTAAAGAATGTCCATCAAATGTATTGAATATCCATGGAGCATATCAATGAAAGTTTTAAACAAAATGATACATATGATACATAAGGGTGAGATAATTGATACTCAAGTAGTCCCACCTATACTTTCACCTACACCTGCACCTATATCTAGTCCACCTATATCTGTATCTGGTCCATTTGTACCTATACTTATACCTTTGGTGGAACTAGGTTGTGTACCATGTTGAGCCATTATGGCTATAAAATTAAGCATCGTAGCACTTAACTGAGATAGCACACCTATGATCTATGTCATACAATCCTACAAGGATCTCATATCTTGTACCAGTATATCTGGTACCTATGAAGTCAGCACTATATGCACCCTAAAATGGTCACCTAGACTTTGGGCCCCATTCTTCAATTTATCAATTTCCTGAATCAATGCTTTGCCATATTTTCAAATTAAATCAATTTCTTTGATCAAATCCTAATTCTATCATTTATTCAATTATATTCTATGGATTAACCCTTTTATCCTAAGTCTTTATTTTATTAAAAGGAATTTTGTCCCCTTTTATTAAATAAAAAGCCCCCACTTACATCTTATCCTAAGTTGCACAAATAAAACATTATTCCTACTTTATAAAAAGAAGAAAATGCCTTTTTGTCTCACATGGGGACAAAAGTCAACACTTCTTTCTCATTGGAGGATATTTGTGCACAAGGATTGATCCCACTTTCAAACTCCACCCTTGATCAAATCTTTTTCCTCTTAATCTCCATGGTCCATTTATATTTAAAAGGAGAGCTATTTTCTCATTCATAAGGTCCCACTCTTGATACTAATCTTATGCTGCAAGTTTTCTTGGTGATATTGGAGCTTTGGAGACCTTGTTGCATTCTAGTCTCATTCTAGTCTTCATGCTTTCATTTGTAGCTTAATCATTTTCATGGCATTCTTAAATAGTTTCCTTTCATGCATTGTAGCTTAGCTCACATAGCTTAATTAGTGATGGTTTGTAACACTTTCATTTCCATAGCTTAGTTGCATTTTTCATTGTAGCATATTTGCATTGCATTTTCATCAAGATTCTTGAAGATATTTGCATTCTTGCCCTTGTCTCTTTGAATCTCCCATTGCATGGTTTACAAGCAAGGTTATATGCTTAATAGCTCTAGTTGAGAACCCTCTAAAAACCCTTGCAATCCATGCCTAGGGAGCTCTAGGTCACTTTCTCAAGGCTTCCAATTTAGGGATGCTCTTGGAACTAAAGACTTAGAGAAGTGCACATTTTGAGTGTACATTTCTGGCACCGTGAACCTAGGAAATGGGTGTCTCTAGTGCTCTTCTCTATATGTAGCATCTGCACTTGCATCTGCCATATCGAGTAGGTAATCCCATGGCTCTCTCTGTAATCTTGTAGTCTCTTGTGCTACCTTCTGGTAGTCTGACATTAGTAGCCATCTCTGTCCCTCATCCTCCCTAACCCTAGCATATGTGGTAGTCTCTGCTACCACCCTCTGCTGATAGCCAAACTGCCTCCATACCTGAGTGATCAAAAAATGCTCAACAATCTCTAAATGTCAACATAGTAGTGGTTGGCCTCTACTCAAAGGCTGTCATATCATCCAATAGCCTCCTGTAATAAGTAAGATCACCACTATGAGGCTGGATGATGAATCCTATATACTTGTACATATAGGGCCACCTCCACTCCTAAGGCTATACTCATGGTTGCACAATGGCTATGTGCTCCCACACCCATATCTGAGCTAGGACAACCCCGCATGCCCAAGATTTTCTATCTCTATATATGATCTCATGCAGCTCATGATACATGTCTGCTAGGATAGCTAGGCCCCATGCCATCCATCTCAGGTGTGCTACCAAGTTTGATACCAATCTACCTTAGCCTAGTGGGAACCCCCTCTGACTCCTGTCAATAATCAAAGCATGTGCTACTATCGAGCACACGATGCACCCCACTGGGTAATCTTGACCATACTCCTCAATTAGCCAGTCCCAGCTGAGATGCCTGTCAATAATGGTCACATCCTGGAAGAGGTCCTAGATGGCCTGTCTCCCCTTTATGGGAGTCTAATCATAGTATACCTATGCCAACAAAAAATCATGTCGGCTTTTCATCATATGGAAACGCTACATTTATGAATATCTACAAACATGATTATACTCAGCGCATCTCCATAACTGGGTACATGAAAGATTCGATTGATGTCCTCTAGTGTGATTGAGGCCTCTTCGATTGGTAGATGGAAGGTGTTATTCTCGCTATGCCATCTCTCTACCAATGCCATCAGCAACCCATGGTTTTCCTATATATGGGGCATGTCTAGCAGGTACTTGAACCCCATCCTAATCAGGTCATCTCTACTTGGATCATCTAGATCTTGGATGCAGTGTAGCCCAACCACCCTTGATGCTCTGATAATGAGCACTGAAAAAATCTCCTACAAGCCATAACTTGTAAACCAGATGTCAGAACATATCGTGATGGATGACTAAAATCAGTACAAGAAATCTCAAATGCAAAAATTGTCTATACCCATGTTATCTTGTTCAAATTCAAAGCATGTGATACTTCTTATTATACTCTTACAATGCTATTTATTGATATTGTATCATGGAATACTTTTTTACATAGTGGTGCGATAATTTTCCTTGATACGATAGTGCACAACATATCACATGACATTTTGTCCAGCATCACGTGATGCTTTCTTGAACAATCATGTGATACTTTCTTAGCTTACGAACTATCACATGATACAATATATAACATGTGTGCAATACTTTAAAAGCATCGTACAATGTTTCACATTATTATAATTTGAAAAATTAAAAAACATGTTTTAAATGCATTAAATGACTCAAATGGCTAGTTTCTTTGAGAACTTACCGAGGCCCCATACTAAGGAGGCCGGTTGTGCAACCGACCATGCTTGAATCGATGTGCATGAATCAGAATTGCTACCTACTAAGCCATCATCTCTCTCTGATCTCTTGAAGTTCTCAAATCACAAAAGACAAATGAATTTGAAAATGACCTTTTTACCCCTTATATAGCATTTTGACTTTTTGACCTAATTTTTGAAACATCTCATAATTTTGTGAAAATTGCACCCCTAGCGAATGTCGATGTCCTAGATCCACTTTTGAGATTGAAATTGAAATCTGATTTCATCTTGATAGTCAAAATCATATTTCAAATTTCTCCTTCTTCTGCATAGTTGGCTAACCATTTGAGGCCTAATCCTTCGATCTTCACTGGGGCATCTTCATTTCTTCATCTCCATCTCTCTTACTACCCTAGTCTTTCATTCATCTCCTTCACTTTGTCTCTCTAAGGTTTTACTTCATCTTTATCTTATATCTTTCTCAGTCAAACTTAGTCAAAACTAGGGCATATCTTCACTACTTGATGGTTATTCTATCATCTTTCATCTTTGATTACGATTTCTAGTGATTTGATCATGTTTCTCTCACTTCTGCATTCCCTCTACTTGATTTTGATTTTGATCATGAGGGGGCAGTACCTATCAAAATTAAATCCTTGATTCAGCTTTATCAAACCTATCAATCAAACCTTGCTTGAGACTTGACAATTACCTATTTAGAAGGGTGTTGATCTTGTCTTTTTCAATCAGCTTATCTTTGTCTTGATGTGTTCCCATCCATCTAACACATGTCTGGGTTGTTTTGTGATCCCAAATCGATCTCACATTTCAACTTCATTCTTTGACTACATGTGATCCCAAATCGATCTCACAGTGGTCAAAGAGGGGCAAATGTATGCACCCTAAAATGGTCGCCTACACTTTGGGCCCCATTCTTCAATTTATCAATTTTTTGAATCAATGCTTTGTAATATTTTCAAATTAAATCAATTTCTTTGATCAAATCCTAATTCTATCATTTATTCGATTATATTCTATGCATTAACCATTTTATCCTAAGTCTTTATTTAATTAAAAAGAATTCCCCCCCCCTTTTATTAAACAAAAATCCCCCACTTACTTCTTATCCTAAGTTGCACAAAAAAAGCATTATTCTTATTTTATAAAAAGAAGAAAATGCCTTTTTGTCTCACATGGGGCACAAAAGTCAACACTTCTTTCTCATTGGAGGAGATTTATGTACAAGGATTGATCCCACTTTCAAACTCCACCCTTGATCAAGTCTTTTGCCTCTTAATCTCCATGGTCCATTTATCTTTAAAAGGAGAGCTCTTTTCTCATTCGTAAGATCCCACTCTTGATACTAATCTTATGCTGCAAGTTTTCTTGGTGATATTGGAGCTTTGGAGACCTTGTTGCATTCTAGTCTCTTTCTAGTCTTCATGCTTGCATTTTTAGCTTAATCATTTTCATGGCATTCTTAAATAGTTTCTTTTCATGCATTGTAGCTTAGCTCACATAGCTTAATTAGTGATGGTTTATAACACTTTCATTTCCATAGCTTAGTTTCATTTTTCATTCTAGCATAGTTGCATTGCATTTTCATCAAGATTCTTGAAGATATTGACATTCTTTCCCTTGTCTCTTTGAATCTCCCATTGCATGGTTTACTAGCAAGGTTATATGCTTAATAGCTCTAGTTGAGAGCCTTCTAAACACCCTTGTAGTCTATCCTTAGGGAGCTCTAGGTCACTTTCTCAAGGCTTCCAATTCAGGGATGCTCTTGGAACTAAAGACTTAGAGAAGTGCACATTTTGATTGTATAATCACTGCCTGTGCTGGCAAGATTGTGGAAACTAGTGCAACTTGTGGAATCACAACCTATGGAACCAGTACCTATCTGAATACCCAAGATCTTTGTCAACCCCAACCTATAACTATCATATGATGAAAGCCCTCAATCCACCTCCCCTCATCCTCACACCACCACCTTTGATGGGTATCTAAGTAGAAGCCTCTCTGTCAACCCACCCACATCTCCCACCTCTCTCATCATCAGCATCATATCTGTCATTAATGTCAAGAATTAGCTCAACAAGATCTGTGAACTAGGGGAAAGGATGTTGAATGAACCATTGTGTGTAGTCATCTATCATACCCACATCAACAATATGAGGCCTCATATCTGAGGATATGTGAGGTAATCCGAGGATCTCATCTCATGTAATGTGGAAGTCTATCTGTAAACCCCACATTGATCTATCTACCTATACCCACACATATAAAGAAAAACCCTATGGCATACCCTACACTCAACCCAACTGATGGAGAACCTTATGTAAGAAAAATATCTCAATTACTAGGGGTGTCTGACTGATCCTCGATCAAGACATTAATATGAAGGGAAGATCTACATCATCCTCTCTCCATGGCTCACATCTAAGGTAAGGTCACCATCTGACCTGATCAATGTCATCTAACATATGACACTAGTAGTCTAGTTTTCCTAAGTGAGATTGGACAACTATCCCCTCATATATGTAAGAAAATGGCCATCCAAGATCTCTATCTCATGTTGCAATAGGCCTAGTAATTAGAATATGCTCTCAAGTCCAGAGTCAAATAAAATAGCTGTAATACCCCACCCCTAGTCTAATTTTATAAATGTTATGATTACTCTAGGATGATAGATTATATGTTAGGAAATTATTGATGTGTATGTTCTTTATTGACCCCATACTTGCATGTGTATGGTTGATGTATTTGTTTTATATTTCTATTTGATGTGCCTGATGTGGTTGAGGGATGAAGTCGTAGTTACTTGCTTGCAAGATCCACATGATCGGTTGATCCTCACCATTGTCTATTATATATTTATATATGTATGTACATGCGGGTTATGTATGCAGGTTTGCAGGTACCAAACATCGACTTCCTTGAATTGTCAAGATGAGCGTGCCCTATCACAATATCTCAAATGGTAAGAGAGGGGAGATAACACAGATCCAAAACCCTAACCTAAGCTTAATTGTCCTATGATTGGACAAGAATCAGTTTGAATACCCTACCCAAATTCATCTAGGTGACAAGAATTCATGGATCCCTTTCTGGTGTTGCTTGGTTAAACTTTGTTTGATTTTACTTTGTTTGGCTTCAATTGATTTACTATTTATGTGGGTGATTTTCTCTGATTTATTTATTAATGATTATAGTTGAAAGTTAATATTAACAAGTGCCACGTAGTGGCTAAGTACTTGCCTTTAGTTATAGTAGAAACTAGAGTAGAAGTAATAGTATATTAATTTTTCAATTATTATGTTTTATATAGTTATAGAAGTAATAACTTTTTATAATTAAAAAGTTTTAGTGTAGAATATATTGATAGCATTAATGATAGTTAAATTATAAGATTGAAAATGTGTTCCATAATCTTAACTTTAATTAAATATATTTTAATTAATGATTAAATTACATCATTATAATTATTTGCTTTTGAACTCATAAAATCTTAACAAAATTAATTCTATTAAAAATAAAGCTTAATAAACTAAATAGTCACTGTTAAGTGTTGTTTTCTAATTATTACTGTATCACAATATTTGTGTAATATAATGTGTATAAAAATCATACAGACCATTGACAAAGACAAGAGAGATGCAATGAAAGTACTACCATTTTAATGGAGTTAGTCTCCTACCTGACAAAATTTTCAGCACTCATAAGTGTAGTTAATATTATTTTCTTTCACAAACTAAATCTCTATAAAAAGCAGAAATACCATTGTCCTTATAAAGTTTTCCAAAAGGCTTCTATTGTGCTAATTGGAGAGGAAACAATTATAGTTGTCAATAGATAAAAAACTATTATAAATGTTAAGTAGCACTGTCTAGAGGAACCACAAAATTACAAGAAATTTGTTGCCAAAGAGAAAACCTCTACATAATATCAATCATGTTAAATTTTTGTATAGAGGAAAATAGAAAATAAGAATTTAGAGTAGGCCTGGCTATTTGGTATAAATTAAAAGAAGTGGTGTTTGAAGAAAAGAGGGGTGAAAGTCTCATTGGTGACATTTTGTCAAAATGGCAAAAAATCTTGAGCCCCAAGTCTCAGAGTGCTCCTAAATTGAATGGAAAGTGAATATAACTTTGTGGAAACCACGGTTCATGCAAAGAATAACTAGAAAAGTGAGCGAGAGCAAAAAGAACAAGAATAAGATCGCTTCCCTCAAAGTTGCCTGATCACTTATCGTAATGTCAGCGAATACAACTGGAATTAACTAAGATTTCAATTCTGTTATCCTTGCCATGTTGAAAGGAAATGGCGCCTGAGTAGCTAACTCTGCCAGAGAGCCAAGGGGTTTGGATCCTACGACCACAAAAATCAAAATAAATTTGTATGTAAATTTTTTTGAGGTTTACATTGAACGAGGATAACAATGCACTAATAAATTTGGCATTAATTTGCGATGGCTATGTGTCGCAATTGTGACAGCCATGTGTTGCAATTGCGACAGTCATAGACGTCGCTATTTTTTAGTCACAAAATATGACGTCTTTCCTTTTCCGTCGCAATTACAACTTCAATCCGTCGCTATGAAGCCCCTTCAATCTGACATCAACCCCATTACAATTCCTTATATTACCGTCGCAAGTGCGATGAACACCGGGGCAACTGTGACGGCTTGTCGCATGGTCGCATGCGCTTGGGAAGCTGCATGCAATCATGTGACAACTATCGCAATTGTGATGAACATCGATGCAACAACGGCGGCTTGTCACATGGTTGCATGCACTTGGGAAGCCGAATGTGATCATGCAACAACCGTCGCAATTGCGATGAATACAAAATAAAATTTAAAAAAAAATTCTGGGACAAATTATCCTGTTCTGGGTACAAATTACCCCTGTCACAATTATCTTGTGATTTATCAGTTGACACCTCATAGGCATGGCTTTCTTGTTGTTCCTGGTCATCTTGCATCTCAGTAGTTGAGTTAGATTGCATTTGATTGAAATTTGTTTCTTTTCGCAGTGATTATCTGTGAAATTTGTAGACTTTTTGAAAAGTGAATGCAGAAAAAAAATTAGGTATCTAAGAAAACCTACAAATCAGAATGGATCTACAAGAGGATATGAGGAAAAAGCCACAATGTTTTTAACTGGATTAAGTGCCTGGTTGGGGATGAGATGGCCATAACTATACTAATTTCCATAGATGATCCTTAGGATAAATGCTACGGGAGACAATAAAAAAAGGACTCAAATTAAGGTAGATACCAAGAATATGCAAATCATTAATTTTTGAGTATATGCTATAATATATGAGCTACACTATGTGAGCATGTACACATGTACAAGTGGAGGATTCCACATAGCATTCTCAAGCACATCTCAAAACATGCATAAGTCCATGTGAAATATTCCCAAATCATGGCTAGATATTTTACCTAAGTAAATATTGTCACCAACAATAAGGCATTCTTACAAAACCTTGAATCAAAGCCACAGAATGCATAGGAGTTAAAAGTTTCAGCGATAAAGGAAATATGTAAGGATTAGTTTATTGAGAAAAAGAAACGTGATTAAAAGCAAATGACTCAAGGCCATAGATGAAATTGCAGTTATCAAAAATGAGATATAGGATACAGAGGACAACAATTGAGTGATTAGAAGCAATTATAAATGCTTGATTTAAAATCAAGCAAAAAATTTCATTTTTCAACAAGTTTTATATCAATTTTCAAGTTTCACAAGCTTAGAATTTGAATCATCAATTCAATTTAAGTTGCCAGAAGTTCAAAGGTCACGGGTAATTAAAAAAATTACTTTTGACACTTAGTGTTGGCCTTGGTATAAAGGGTTAGAGATGTGGAAATTGTATGCACAAATGCAAATATTACTCTTCACCTTCAAACTTCTTCCTTGTGTAATTTCATAGAAATGCAAAATTGGCAAGCTAATTGGCAAAAAATAGCAAAATCCTCCCATCCTTTCAATTCCCAGAACCATAACAATGCATAAAGTAGAAATTCAGATAGTCGTGTAATGTAGAACTTAGGCACTTGAAGAGGCCAAGTGCCTTCCCATCCCCACATCCCTAGAAACCCTGATTTTCTACAAAGAGAGGGAAAGGTGCAAAAGCATTCTAAAAGCCCTTCTTATGGCAGAATTGTGGAAACCTATAGGAAGTGAAAGTCCAAAATAGAGAAGGTTCCTTGACCCTCATTTTCCCATTCAAGTTAAAGTTTTGCAAAGCTCATAAAGTAAAAAGATCAAAGATGAAAGAAAAAGACCATGCAGACCTTTTGCCATATGTGCAGACATATACAAAAACTCATGACTTACCCACAAGCCTCACACTACCACCAAAAACACTCAAAACAAAACATTATCTCAATGATAGGCCATAATAGCAGGATATGTACCTCATGAATTTGCTTAAGAAGCTTTAGCAACCTTCAATCTAATTGCAATCAACAGATGAAAATTATCCACAACCATCCCCAATAGCACCATGCCTATGTCATTTGCCATTGTAGCAAATGCAGCTTCATAATAAGTTTGAGCAATGACCATTTAGTGATCACCACATGTAAAGAATGAGACAGTATCTCATGGAATACAATTTTTGCAACATACAAAAGAAATAGGTATCCTTGCTAGGCAGTCACACTTTTCCACCATATGCAACCAACAAGTCTTCAATTGTATTGTCCCCTTTATTTGGACATCGGAAATTAATTAAATAATTAAAATTTAAGCTGTTAAAATATAATAAATTTAATGACAACTTAATTTTAATTATTTAATAAAGTATTAAAGTGACTTTAATGGTGAGTTTAGTTCAAAATTAATAAAGTCATTTTATTATTATTTCCCTAATTTCAAATTAAAAGAGGGGGAAATAAAGAGACACAGAAAAGAAATATCAAGAGATAGGCAAAGGGAAAATGAATAGTCACTGGGGTGTGCTATTAAAGAACATTGACTGGCTAATTCTGAAGAAGGGAGAGTTAATGAATTTCTTTAGAAGAGCTTTCTAAGCTTCTTGTTTCAATTTCAATTTCCCGAGGACAAAAACCCTTGGGACTGCTCTCGAAATGGACGGAAACCCAATTCAGGTTGGAAATATCATTTCGATATTCCACTTGTGCCTACAAGAGTTAGTAATATTGGTAAAGTCTTCTTGAAGACCAATTTCTAGAGTATTTTATCGATTCTCTGATCTAAAAGCACAATTACAATGTTCAAATTTAAAGGTGCAACTATGTTGAGATTTTGTGAGTTCTTTAATTTAATCTATGGATCGAAGTTTTTTGAAGAAATTATGTTAATACTGTGAAGTTTGGCCTGATTGCCATGAACATTCTTTCTTTGGAAAGTTGAGCGTGACCTTGCTAAGGGAGATCAAGCTTCTTTTAAAGTTCATATGTGATTAATATTAGAGGTTTTGAGCTTGTGAAGTAAGTGATAAATATTTGTATTGTGATATTGCTATCAAGACTCAACAGTGTTGTTTTCTATTCAAACACATTGACCCATGTTTCATGAGTAGCATTTCACAAGAACCCATCTCTCATGAGAATGAATGGAACACTTAGCACTCATCGCATCTAGGTGATGCTCACAGAGGTGAAGCACCATGACTTCCCAAGAGGTCATCCATCCCAATACTACTCCAGCTCAAGCGTGCTTCACCACCGAGTTTCCTCCAAGGATAAACCCACTTTGCTTGCGACCCCATTTGCAAAACCTTTAGCAAGTGTTGTGCCTTATGAACCATTCATTAGAAAGCCCCTTAAGCTCATCAATTGATAAGTAGGAGATATTTTCCACAGCAAGTCAAATTATGATATTGCTATCAGGATTCAATTGTGTTGTTTTAGAGTCAAACACATTGAACCATGTTTCATGAGTAGTGGTTCACAAGAACCCATCTCTCATGAGAATGAATGGAACACTTAGCACTCATTGCATCTAGGTGATGCTCATAGAAGTGAAGCACCGAGACTTCTCAGGAAAATTGATAAGTAGGAGATATTTTCCAAAAAGTCAAGCTTGCCATTTCAAGTCAAATTATACCGTAAATCCCACAACAGGAATGAAAGAAGCACCCAACTCCCCAAATACTTCTACAGGTAGATACTTTTAGGTAAAATATGTCCGCTACTCTCTAGTACGAAGCTTGAATAGAACAAAAATTTGACATGAGGGAGAAGATGACGTTATCCTGGGTAAAACTATCAGGCATAGTTCCCACGCTGGTAGAACAACAGCACCTCTATGCACTATTTATTTCAGCTTTCAACAACGATAAAGAGATGCAATTTCAATATTTAAAAAAGAACAATAACATGCAGGAATAGTTGTGAATAAGGAACCCCTCTCTCTCTATATATAGAGATGTTCATAGTACATACCAACATGACATTTAGTGGCTCTGATACCATGTTGGTTTTTATAATCAGAAATGAAAGTATATAGCACAAACAACAAAAATAGAGAATACAACACACAGGATTACCTGGGAAAACCCTCCAACTTGAGAGAGAAAAACCCAGCCACAAAAATGTTCCTTTATTGATAAATAAGTAGAAGTCTAAATTTTACAATACTCACAAAACTGACTTAATTATTCACCATCCATGATAGTTCATAGAGACAATATTAATATAGCATATAAAATCTCTACAAACAAGGAGTCCAACTAGATACCAAAATGTTTCAGCTAAAAAGCATGTAACCTCCAAAATAAATACAAAATGCCCCATAGAAGAAGAACAACATAATGCACATGAAGAGGTGTACTCTTCATTGTATTTGACAATGAAGAGTCTGTGGTTACCATAGAAGTGACACCAACAATGCATGACCCTTCATTTTCTTCACACGACTGATCATATGAAGATTAACGCTGCCAAAAGGCTTTAAACATCTGGGCATGCAATTGAAAAGAGAGATGGAATTTCTACAGAAAATGGGAGAAAGATATCTCTCGAAGCTATATCTCCAACAACAGAGGCTAGGCAGGATAACTCCAAAATCAATATTGAAGACTCGATAATTGCCTTACAAGACAAAGGAATCAATAACTTCCATTGCCATAATATTACTCCTTAATCCAAATTGAGAAAAGGTGGTGATAAGGGTGAGAGGGTTTTCTCTGTCTTGCCATGTTGAAATCTCTTTGGGGAATCTATGAGAATGCTTGAATAGAACCTTCTAATACTAGTTACCATCATTACTTGGTATGAAACTTATTGAAGTTTAAATCTGGAACCCGTTGCCTGAAGATTGATTCCAACAGGATATTTGTCAGGTATGGTCTGGAGGCTTGTGTTCCATTAGGAGTTAACTTTGAGCTTCTCTTGTTGAAAGAAGGCTTGCAACCTGTGACAATCTCCTAGTATTAGTGAAATTCAAGCCTAGTGAATGCAAATTCAACTGAAGGTCCTAAAAAGTAAGTATGGCATCTGTTATCAGTTGGCTTCGTCTAAGCTTATGAGTGTAAACCACCAATCTTGGTGTGGAGGAGCTACTTTTGAATTAAATATTAAGGTACAAACTCTTGTTGTCCTTTATACTACTTAGCACTTATGCAATTTTTCCTGAGGATAATGAGTTGTATCTCAGATTGTGAATTCATAACCAGAAATTGTAGAATGTTTTCATTGCTGTTGTTAAATGTTTGATTTGAATACAAGTGATTATGAAAAGGTTTAGATAATTTCTATGTTTTCTGTTTGCACAAATTTTTCGTGCATTCTATATCATCATTTAAACAATGAGATTAACCTTAAATCTTTGAGCAAGCTGAAAAGCTCTATAAGTACAGAATGCATTGTTCATGTGGCTGTGATATGGAATAGACATTCCACAACTTATTCAGATCTCACAGTAAACAATCCTTCCAAACAGTCATAGTTCTGCACTGTGCATATTTCTATTTACCAAAATCTCAGAATTCAACTTTACCATATATATATATATATATATATATATATATATATATATATATATATATATATATATATATATATATATATATATATATATATATATATATATATATACAACAGACAGGGCTGCCTACTACATCAATCCAATCAATTTACATTTCCCAGTTTTCTCCATGCCTTTGTGATATGGTGGCTTTGTAAAAAGGTACAGGATCCATCAAAGCATATTAGAGAGAGGGTTATATTAGATATACATGCAAACATGTGGCAGCAAAGACAAGTTGTGAACTATTGGTCAAGACACCTCACTCACTGAAGAGCCCTCTTCTTGAGAATAACTTGCCATTTAAGACCTCTTGTTGGATAATTATGAACAATCAGAATCACCTTCAAAACATGGTGATTTAGATGATATGTGGAAAGGCATGAAGCTGGCCTTAAATGAGAAAACACTTAATTTAGGCAGTGAGATGAAATGTAAAAATGCCAAGGACTTTCCTGAAGCTAAACTGGACATGTATGACATGTACTTACCTAGGACAAGAACAAAGTTTTTGACAATGTGATTAAGACATCCAAAGAAGATGAATAGTTTTCTGGCACAGAAAAGATTATTTTTAGTTTTTCATCACTTACAGTCTTAGTTGTGCTTTTGGTGTGCAATGAGATAGGTAATGCATTTAGTGACTCTACGATGAATGATTTATTAAAGTCATTGATTAACTCTATGTCAAGATCAATGGCAAAAAATTAACAATGCATGACAACCATCTGACAAATTGCTTCAAGGATCATCATCTATAGCCAACACATGTCAAATGTTCAACAGAATGTTACGACAATCAAACACCTACCAAAATTATGGGGAGAATTAATATTTTATTATAAATTTCCTATTCAAATGTTTGTAATGAAATTTATGTGATATTTGTTTACAGGAACTTATTGTATTTTATTTCTAAATTTTTTTGTAAATCCAAAATGGAGTTGAAAATAGTTATAGGTAGAAAAGGACATATTTTCCTAAAAGTATAAAGTCTATTCATGTTAAAGGGGTTAGCAAGGCTTACTAGTGGTTACTATTCTTGATGGAACACATAGCAAATTGTACAAGGAGGCAAGAAACTTTATGCTTTCATGAAAATTGTAAAGTAAGTGTCCAGATATGACAACGATTTTTAATCTATTGGTTGAGCATTATTTTTTCTTATATTAGATTGTTCTTGTATTGTTCCTCAAGATTCTTATTTGCAATTTGCAAATCCAATGCAAATTTAATAATTTATTTCCAATAATCAATGCAGAGAAAATTTGTTGCAACTCAGAATTCTATTTGATGAATGTACATATGTTCTCCCTTCTTTGGTAATGATGTATGTAGAAATAAATATGTTATCTATTCAATTGTGCATAGACTTCTCCTTTCCTTCCTTCTTCATTCATGTTGAGTAATTCTAGATGGTTGTACATGTTTGATCTATTCAAGGTGTCTCTATTCTTCCCCTCTTTATTCTCTTCTTTTTGCTTTTTCTTTTGTACTTTCTAGCTAAAAGTACACAAAAATTTAAGAAACCCCATCATACGAGGGAGCTGCCCCTCTCAAATAGAGGAAATTATTCCATTCAATGGCAACTTCTCCAACTATTGCAAATATTTATTGTTGCCCATTGGGTGAGGCACAGTGATTCAAGTAACACATTGCATCTGTTTGCCAACAGTACATTACTTGGAACTATATTGGAGAAACCCATACTCTTACCAGTACATTTGTGGTCCTAGGCACAACCAAGTTAATCTATTATACCATATCCTGCTCAAATACATCTGTATACATCACTTTTTCTGCCTGGTACATGTCCACGCAGAACCCAGGGTGTTAAAATTGTACCCAACTGTTAAACTACAGTCAAATTAAGAACAAAAGAACATTTTAGAAGAAAACACAATAAAACATAATTTTTAGCACACAGAACTAACCAAAATTGCCAATATTCATATTACACCTGATTTGAATGAATCAATTGCTGATTTGGATGCTCTTGATTTAGAGCAATATGGTGATCTATTCACATAGATCTTGAATCTGACTTGACCACTGCCTAATTTTCTATCTTGAACAAATAATACAAAATGTATGCAATATATCATATGCCATGACTTATTTGAATATTGCATTACCAATTATAAGTGGTATTTTGTTATTTTTCTGTTTAGTTTATACATATAGCATCAATATTATGGCAATTGTTAATGGATTGCCTAAACTATCTAATTTTGTTGGTATTGGATTGTTGTGTTGCAACTAGAAAGGATCACCACACTATTGAAGAGAGGATGCACCATTGCGGCTCTAGGAGGAACTCTGAGGTGTACTGTATTCTGGGTCTGGGGTACCTTCCAAGGGCAGCGGGTTGTGGTCATGCTTGACAGCAGAGCCACACTCAACTTCATTAACTCATCGCTGGTTAGCTGACAGAGTTTGTGTATGGAGGCACACCAAGGATTCGACATCAAAGTGGTAGGAGGAAACCTTTTGACATGTACCCATCTGGTTCCGCAACTGAGCATTACCATGGGAAACCACATGGTGATGAATGATTTCTTCGTGGTCGATCTAGACGACATGGAAGTCATTTTGGGCATCCAGTGGATGGAAACATTGGACAAGTACACACAAAGTTTCAAACTAATGGAGTTCTCATTCAAAGTGGATGGTAAGAAGGTTGTGCTATTATTCTACAAGCTAGGTTATCTTAGAACATGAATATGCAATTCAATTTAATGGACCAGTGAGCAGAATAAAGTATAAAGCAGTGATTGATGAGCAAAATTGTATAGGCAGGAAAAGTTCTGTCAATATGACCAGTAGTTCAGTTTGGGTTGAACTGTTGGTCACTTAGATTGTAGATTGTTTAATAAGGAGGAGCAATGCATCAATTTCAATGCCATGATGACTTGCTTAACAAAATGGCATCCTATCCCACAACAGTTCAATGATATAAAATGGTGCTAGAGTAGGAATTGTAACTCAAAAACTTGTTGACCCATTGATATGATCAGATGCATTATGAAACAAAATTTATGAAAACTTGCCTCCGTATACATATCAAAATGAATCTTCTAAAGAAAATACACAGCAATAGACATGAGCATACATGCAATTGTCACATAGCATACATGATATCTCGTAAGACTACACAATACAGTTCTAGGGGATTCGAGCAAGTGGGTTTTAAAGATATCTCCTCCATGGGCCTTCATCCTCCGCTCCAAAAATTCATGAAATGCATTGGCCCTTTGGAAAGCTAGAAATAATAGACTCTCACCTAGTAGCGGCTAGCCAAAACTACCCGATGGTAAATTAGGGTTTGAAGAAGGGTTTCTGAGAAGAAATAGCAGAAACATTTTTCTTGTTAAACGAGATCATGTTGCATATCCTTAAATATAAGGTTTGCATGATAAAGGGAAGAGAGGGCAACACAAAATGAGGAGGAAGTGAAGTTTAAAATCATACCTTTCTCAGCCTTTTGGATTCTGAACATACAATCCAGTAGATCCCTTTCACCATAGAGATGCCTAGCCGCAGAGATCTCCTCATCCAATGGCTGCAAAAATCCCTCTCGGCACTATTATAGAAATGACCAACATTTTCTTTTCTTTTTTTTTCTTATATCCCATTAACATCGCAATTGCGATGTTGTCAGGGTATAATTGAAAAAAAAAAGCCAAAAAGACATAACATTTGCCTACCATTGCAAATTGTCATCACAATTTCACCCCAAATGTATTAGTGATGGCATTTCCTACTCAAACTCTTCATAGTCACTTTGTCTGACAGTAGTTCAACTCTTACCAAAGAAAATCAGAGAAGCTAAACAGTATTCAGTTCTAGGGCTAAATATGAAAGAGGAGCATGAAAGATCTAAATGCAAAACACATTTTCTATTTTTTCATAACATACTGAGAGTATCCTAAATTTTAGCATTTAAATGAAGCACAAAAAAAATTGTAGTCAAAGAAAAGTGAGACGAATATAAAATTGTGAGACACAACACAAAATTCTCTAGCATAAAATTTAATTCTACTAGTTTCTCTTATGCTCAAAGATCAAGTGTTCGAAACCTGTAAAATAGAAGTGAAGGAAAAAAAATACAACGGCTTACTCTCTGTGTCTCCTGCAATGGAAACACTTGTTCCAGCCACCATGAGCATTGCCATTCCTATCATTATAGAAAATAGATAATCATATTCTCTATCAAATGCCATTTTTGTCAAGAAAGGCTCTCAAACGCTATCAACTTATCATAAAACCCTCTTGAGAATGTTTCTTCCTGCCCTTTGTGATAAAACCCTAATTTCCCTCTCTTGCTTCTGCTATACAGGTTTAAAAAATATTATTATTATTCATTTTACTACCAGTCTTCAAGTCGTTGAGCTTCACCAGAACAAGATCAGTTGGAGATTCTTTTCGTTCATGGCACGCTTCGTGTGTTCTCAATGACCTGTATTCCAACGACTTCTGCAATATTTCTTGGTATTGTTGTTCAGTTCAGAAGCCTTCTCTTCTCTTCTTAGTGAAGGAAAAGAAACCATTTTTAAATATCTTTAATTCTCATCTACGGGCATTTCCTTCCAAAAAGAAACATTGGATTAAATACAAAAAATACTGATAAAATCGCAGCAATAGTAGAATATGGGAAAATGGCTAAACAAGTGTGCAATAGAGCAAGCAGCAGTTGCCAAAAAAAAATGATTTGGTTGCCCATAAAAATGAATTGATTGCCGATAAAAATGAATTGGTTGCGTATAAGAGCTCAAATGCAATCACCCAATCAAATGCTAAATAAATAATTTACAGATATTATAAAGCTAAAAATTTTGCATCTATATACACATAAATATAAAATTTATAATGAAATGTAAAATAGAGTTTATTTTCATTGGTCTAGCAGAGTTCATTTAATCACTCATTAACTTCAAAACTCAAAAAGTGATACAATAGTACTAGCCTACCGGCAAGTACTAATAACGTTCCTAAGTTTATTTGAGAAAATTTAATTAAAAGTCAAATGTTTGATTATTTGGATTTAATTGATTAATTAAGTGGTAATTAGATTTAATTATGTTTGAGGGCATTATTAAATAATTAAATATTTAATTACATGACTTTAGGATGCTTTAAATATTTAATCTATTTAATAATAAATTTTAATTATAAACATGTGCATTATTGAAAAGGGAATTGTTCTCAAAAGTTAACAACCTGTTTCAAAAATTCAAGTTGAGTTGTGCATATAAAGTAATTTTAAATTATTTAATTGGGATTTTCTTTCAATTTCTGATTTGGAGTTGAAGTGAGAGTTAGATGTGGAGTTATATTTAGGGTTGCATGGAATGGGGAATGCAATCCCTATTAGGGGGAATTTGCATTCATTTGAAGATTAGATAGGTTTGGAGGAGAATTTTGGAGAGCTTGTACACTTCAAATTTTTGGGAAGAATTTAGATTGCGTGATTCTTGCTTGTGCATCTGGATCGTGTGTGTCCTTCCTACATAGACGCAGATCTGCAGGTTGGATTCATTTTGGGAGGAATTTTGGTCTTTAGATCTTCTAAGGTTTTCAATTTCAGTTTCTTGCTCTGGACTAAGATAGGCTTTTAATTCTTGCATGTTAATTACTAATTTTGTTTCTATCATTTTTTCATTGTTTATGCAATTATAACTTGTCTCAGTAGTTAGATATGGTGTTTTTACTTTTTTGGATATTTAGAAAACCCAAATTTAGTGGAAAAATCAATTCTAGTAAAACTCAGATCTAGAAACCATAGTGTTCAATTCAAAGGAAAACTACGTCTGTTAAAACCTCAGATTATAATTGGGAATTAATTTAACATTTTAAAAAAAAAAATTATTTCAAAAATAAATATATTCTTTGGATATGTAAAAATTATGGAATTCTAGATTCATAGGAAATTATTCTCTTGATAAATCATTTGCAAAACTAGATCTTTGGAAAATGAGAGAAAATAATATATATACATATATATTATTGTAAAAAAAAAATTACATTAATTGCTTGCTAGTCTGATATAGAATTTTTCTGTCAAAAAATAAAAAAAATAAAAAAAATGAATAGTGGTGTGGGCCACCCAAGCGCTCATGCCCACCCCTCATTTTTGTTACCACGGGAGTTATTTATTTTATCAAAAAAAACAACACAAAATTTTAAATTATTAAGGGACGGCTTAATAAAGCGCACCCCCCATTATCTTCTGTGCATAAAACTTAAGGAGGGAGTGGGAAGTGAGACTCGACATCCCTCCCGATTTTTAACTTATATGTTTGAAGGGATATGAACGGGGAGTGGGGGCCACATAACGCTTCCCTAATAAAAAGAACTTTTCTTAAAAAAGGTTGTTTTAATATTTTTTTTATTATTAATTTAATTTATGAATTAGTTTATTTTAAATTAGTGTATTTAAATAAGAATTTAATTTATTATTATGTTATTTTATTTATAATATAATTTATTTTTAAATTGTTTAATTAATACTATTTTTTGTAATGTTAAATAAAGTAATTAGCTTTATTAAAGAGTTATTAGTTATAAATATAAGTTTATTTTAAACTGGAATAAATTTATATGTTTTAGATTTTTATTTTTGTTTTAATGGACTTTTATTAAATGTGACTTAAATGTTATTTTCGTAAAGATTAATTATTTTAGATTATAAAGTATAATTAGGTAAATTGTTATTTTGGAAACAACTTAATTTTTGTGACTTGTTGATATTTATATATCAACTATGGAAATTACTAAATTGTTTATTCTTATTGACTCGGGATAAAATTAGTTTATTTTCTTGTCATTTACCTAAAGTTGTATATACACATTTACATACTAGATTTTATAGACATTCTTTCATCATTTAAACTAATCTTCAAATTATCAATTATTTAAAATTGAAGTGCATCTACTGGAATTATGCATTCTATCTTGTTTGAACTATTAGGAGACTATGGATAATATTTTGATTAGGACATTATTGTGATATTCATGATTAAGATTCTCCTAGTAGGTTTATGTGTTTGGATTCAATTATGTACAGTACAAAATTTAATGCTTATGGTTAGATTTTAGTTTACTATGATGTAAATCTATGTTCTTCATGCATGGAGTGTCTTCTTGTGGTTATGGTGTTTTCGGGATACTAGAAGACTTAGGGGGAAGATAGAGGCCAGGTTATTTGTTAGTTGTTCATGTTTTCAGTGTATTGTTTTGATGTGTATGAGGTCTGATTATACGCTGACTTGACCATATGGGCTCATGAAGTTTTATATTCTGTGTATGGTATCATTGTAATCATTTCTAGTTCTTGTATGTGAAACTAGATTTGGGATTACCTGGTTGTATACCTATTTGATCTATGTGAGATCTCTAAGCCTAGGGTAATTTACCTAGATATGTAGTAGGAGGTGGCTTGCAATAAGTGTCGGGGCCCACAAGTGGCTACCAGGATCACTTATTGTTAAGTATCTATAATCAAGTGATAACATAATATAACATTGAGAGATATTAAAATGAACCTACCAAGATATGTTTCCTCACCCTGGCTTAGTGCTAGTACAAACTAAGGTGGGCATGGAGAAAATGACTAGCCTCCTTTCAAAGCATGAGTTGGCATAGTCGATGGCTTCGTCAGTACGAGAGGTCATTGACACTGTGTATGGTCACTTGGGTGTCAGGATCCAAAGAGATTACCAAGATAAAACTCAAGGCTCATTTATACATGATGACACCTTCCTATGCATAGTCTCGTTATCCTACATGTGTCAGTTGCCTCTGGATTAGTGAGTCTTTCGTATCATTATACTTATTCACCTTGAATTAGAGAGCTTTCAACATCCTTTCCTTAGCTTGATCTGTTTGATGTTTGTTATTCGAGTGAGATCTGTTGTTATCTCCTCAGCACGGTGGGAGTGGACCATTTAGGTTCACAAGGTTGGGTGGTAGTGATTCTTTTACTATTTGAGATTCTAACATTCATGTATCGGTGCTGGATGATCCATGTAGCAGTTGTTCCTTCTTGATCTTCACTGTTGGAGTTGTACTTTTCTTCTTCTTCCTTGTGATCATGTATCTTTGTATCAGTTCTTTAGAGATATGTGTACTTCTTTTCGGTTATTGTATTACATACCTTGCAACATGTGTAGTGGATGTAGATTTATGGATACCTCATGGTACCAGATGTATTTATGTTATCTTCTATGTGATGTTGCTTTTATCCTTCATTTGTTTATATGAGATTTGTAATTGTACCTATTTTAATTTAATTAATTAATGTTAACGTAATCTTCGTCGAGGAACCCTTGAGAGTTGTAACCTTTGTTGGTTATTGTATTAATGTGTGTAAATGGTAATTTCTTCTACATTGATGTTTATCTTGTATGTTAACTTTTTTTAAAAAAATTATTCTACAAACTTAGATGCATGTTTAGGTTAAGTTCTCTCGGGTTCCCTAGTGGGGCATTACACTTGGTATCAGAGGACCGAGTTCTACACTAGGAACTCTTGGAAGTTGTGTGCCCATTAGATGTTGACTTTGCCAATTTTTGTGTATGGTTACCTTCTCTAATGCATCTAGGGTGAAGTACCTTTGGATGTCATGAAGCGATTACTTCCTTGAGTGTGGCTACCACTAGTCACCTTGTTATGTGAATATTTTATGATTGATGATTTAATTTTAGTTGATTGACGAGTTGTTCATGTTGTGTATGGGCTAGCATTAAAATTTTGAACTTTCTTATGAATGGATTAGTCACCTAACTCTCTTTTTCTTATCTATTTTGTGATGCTAGTCACACTTAATTTATTGTTGAAATTGAGAGCTCTCAAGATTTAATGTTGGACTTATGATTCCCCCACTTGGGTTTTACCTTTTTGAGTTTTGTGGTGGCTACTTTGAATGTTTGGTATTGTTGGCCCTATTCCATGATAAGTGTTATTTCTATCATGTTCATCATGAACCCCTGATAGTATGTATAAGGGAGGACATCGCTGAGACGGTACTATGTTTGTGGTGTGAGATTAGAATCGTTGGGTATCCTATATGTTTTCATAAGTTTTGCATTAACTAGATAGATTTTCATGAACCTCTCAACTTACTATTTGATATAGATATGAATGTGTTCTTTTTGTAACTGATCCTAGATGATTTCTATGATGATGATTGAATAAAGGTTTAGTTCTATTTTTTTGAATTGTTAATAAATGATTGATCAATGTCAATTTATATTATTCCTTACTAAAATTGTATTGTTCTTAATGACTAGATATCATGTTCTTATTTTATGGCTTGTTTTCAAATGTTGTGTTTTATCTTTAGTAAATGTTTCATGCTTGGGGGATAGATATCCTCATCTATTCGTAGGCTTCTAGGAGTAAGCCTAATCCTAGGGGGGTGGATGTAGTACCCCATCCCTAGTCTGATTTTATAAATGTTATGATTACTCTAGGATGATAGATTATATGTTAAGAAATGATTGATGCATATGATCTTTACTGACCCCATACTTGCATGTGTATGGTTGATGTGTTTGTTTAATATTTCTATTTGATGTGCCTGATGTGGTTGAGGGATGGAGTCATAGTTGCTTGTGAGATCCACATGATTGGCCAATCCTTGCCATTGTCTGTTATATATTTATATATGTATGAACATGTAGATTCTGTATGCAATTTTGCAGGTACTGGGCATCGACTTCCTTGAATTTTCAAGATGAGCATGCCCTATCGCAATATCTCAAATGGTAAGAGAGGGGAGATAACACAGATCCAAAACCCTAACCTAAGCTTAATTGTCCTAGGATTGGACAATAATTAGTTTGACTACCCTACTTGAATTCATCTAGGTGATAGGAATTCATGGATCCCTTTCTGGTGTTGCTTGGTTTTACTTTGTTTGATTTTACTTTGTTTGGCTTCAATTGGTTTACTGCTTATGTGGATGATTTTTTGTGAATTATTGATTAATGATTATAGTTGAAAGTTAATATTAATAACATTCCTAAGTTTATTTGAGAAAATTTAATTAAAAGTCAAATGTTTGATTATTTGGATTTAATTGATTAATTAATTGGTAATTAGATTTAATTATGTTTGAGGGCATTATTAAATAATTAAATATTTAATTGCATGGCTTTAAGATGGTTTAAATATTTAATCTATTTAATAATGAATTTTAATTATAAACATGTGCATTATTGAAAAGGAAATTGTTCTCAAAAGTTAACAACTTGTTTCAAAAATTCAAGTTTAGTTGTGCATATAAAGTAATTTTAAATTATTTAATTGAGATTTTCTTTCAATTTCTGATTTGGAGTTGAAGTGACATTTAGCTGTGGAGTTATATTTAGGGTTTCATGGAATGGGGAATGTAATCCCTATTAGGGGGAATTTGCATTCATTTGAAGATTAGATAGGTTTGGAGGAGAATTTTGGAGAGCTTGTGCACTTGGGATTTTTGGGAAGAATTTGGATTGTAGGATTCTTGCTTGTGCATCTGGATCGTGTGTGTGCTAAATACATAGACTCAGATCTGTAGGCTAGATTGATTTTGGGAGGAATTCTAGTCTTCAAATCTTCTAAGGTTTTCAATTTCAGTTTCTTGCTCTAGATCTAAGGTAGGCTTTAAATTCTTGTGTATTAATTACTATTTTTGTTTCTATCAGTTTTTCATTGTTTATGCAATTATAACTTGTCTCAATAGTTAGATCTGATGTTTTTACTTTTTTGGGTATTCAGAAAACCCAATTTTAGTGGCAAAATCAATTCTAGTAAAACTCATATCTAGAAACCATAGTGTTCAATTCAAAAGAAAACTACGTTTGTTAAAACCCCAGATTATAATTGGGAATTAATTTAACATTAAAAAAAAAAATTATTTCAAAAATAAATATATTATTTGGATATGTAAAAATTATGGAATTCTAGATTCATAAGAAATTATTCTCTTGATAAATCATTTGCAAAACTAGATATTTGGAAAAAGAGAGAAAATAATATATATTAATATATATAGATATATATATTATTGTTAAAAAAAAAAATTACATTAATTGCTTGTTGGTCTGATACATAATTTTTTTGTCCAAAAATAAATAAAATTTTAAAAAATGAATAGTGGTGGGGGCCACCCAAGCCCTCATGCCCACCCCTCATTTTTGTTACCACGGGAGTTATTTATTTTATTAAAAAAACAACACAGAATTTTAAATTATTAAGGGACAGCTTAATAAAGCGTGCCCCCCATTATCTTCTGTGCATAAACCTTAAGGAGGGAGTGGGAAGTGAGACCTCACGTCCCTCCCCATTTTTAACTTACATGTTTTAAGGGATATGAAGGGTGAGTGGGTGCCATGTAACCCTTCCCTCATAAACAGAACTTTTCTTAAAAAAGGTTGTTTTAATATTTTTTTAAATTATTAATTTAATTTATGAATTAGTTTATTTTAAATTAGTGTATTTAAATTAGAATTTAATTTATTATTATGTTATTTTATTTATAATATAATTTATTTTTAAATTGTTTAATTAATACTATTTTTTGTAATGTTAAATAAAGTAATTAGCTTTATTTAAAGAGTTATTAGTTATAAATATAAGTTTATTTAAAAATGGAATAAATTTATATGTTTTAGATTTTTTATTTTTTTTTAATGGACTTTTATTAAATGTGACTTAAATGTTATTTTCGTAAAGATTAATTTGTTTAGATTATAAAGTATAATTAGGTAAATTGTTATTTTGGAAACAACTTAATTTTTGTAACTCGTTGATATTTATATATCAACTATGGAAATTACTAAATTGTTTATTCTTATTGACTCAGGATAAAATTAGTTTATTTTCTTGTCATTTACCTAAAGTTGTATATACACATTTACACACTAGATTTTATAGACATTCTTACATCATTTAAACTAATCTTCAAATTATCAATTATTTAAAATTGAAGTGCATCTACTGGAATTAGGCGTTCCATCTTGTTAAAACTATTAGGAGACTATGGATACTATTTTGATTAAGACATTATTGTGATATTCATGATTAAGATTCTCCTAGTAGGTTTATGTGTTTGGATTCAATTATGTACAATACAGAATTTAATGCTTATGGTTAGATTTCAATTTACTATGATGTAAATCTATATTCTTCATGCATGGAGTGTGATCTTGTGCTTATGGTATTTTCGGGATACTAGAAGACTTAGGGGGAAGATAGAGGCTAGGGTATTTGTCAGTTGTTCATGTTTTCAGTGTATTATTTTGATATGTGTATGAGGTCCGATTATACCTTGACTTGACCATATGGGCTCAAGATGTTTTATATTCTGTTTATGGTATCATTGTAATCATTTCTAGTTCTTGTATGTGAAACTAGATTTGGGATTACCTAGTTGTGTACATGTTTGATCTATGTGAGATATGTCAGCCTAGGGTAGTTTACCTAGATATGTAGTAGGAGGTGGCTTGCAATAAGCATCGGGGCCCACAAGTGGCTGTCAGGATCACTTATGGTTAAGTATCTATAATCAAGTGATAACATAAGATAACATTAAGAGATATTAAAATGAACCTAACAAGATATGTTTCCTCGGCCTGGCTTAGTGCTAGTATAGACTAAGGTGGGAATGGAGAAGATGACTAGCCACCTTTCAAGGCATGAGTTGATATAGTCGATGGCTTTGTCAGTACGGGAGGTCATTGGCACCATGTATGGTCACTTGGGTGTCGTGAGCTAGAGAGATTACTAAGACAAAACTCAAGGCTCAGACATACATGATGACACCTTCCTATGCATAGTCTAGTTATCCTACATGTTTCATTTGCCTCTATATTAGTGAGTCTTTCATATCATTATAGTTATTCACCTTGAATTAGAGAGCTTTCAGGATCTTTTCCTTAGCTTGATATTTTTGATGTTTGTTATCCGAGTGTGATCTATTGTTATCTCCTCAGCATGATGGGAGTGGACCATTTAAGTTCACAAGGTCAGGTGGTAGTGATTCTTTTACCATTTGAGATTTTGACATTCATGTACCAGTGCTGGATGATCCATGTAGCAATTGTTCCTTCTTGATCTTCATTGTTGGAGTTGTACTCTTTTTCTTCTTCTTCTTCCTTGTGATCTTGTATCTTTGTATCAGTTCTTCAAAGATATCATGTGTACTTCTTTTTGGTTATTATATTACACACCCTACGACATGTGAAATGGATGTAGATTTATGGATACCTCATGGTACCAGATGTATTTATGTTATCTTCTATGTGTTGTTTCTTTTATCCTTCCTTTGTTTATATGAGATTTTTAATTGTACCTATTATAATTTAATTAATTAATGTTAATGTAATCTTCATCGAGGAACCCTTGAGAGTTGTAACCTGTGTTTGTTATTGTATTAATGTGTGTAAATGGTTATTGCTTCCGCATTGATGTTTATCTTGTATGTTAACTTTTAAAAAAAAAATTATTCTTCAAACTTAGATGCCTGTTTAGGTTAAGTTCTTCTGGGTTCCCTGGTGGGGCATTACAATAGCACTTGTAGATAATGTCACTCCATGATGATATACTACATGATGTAACTCATGGTATAATTGTGCAAGGATGCAAGAGCCACAATCGAACTAGTGTGGCTATGCAATCATGTCCTCCATAATCCTTCCCAAACCAATAGTAAATTTGTGGCCTCCAATCTGGTAGCAAGAACCCCCTGATCACACTAGTACAAAAATAGCAATATATGACTGAATAAACTACTTAAAATTGTAGATAAATGAAAAATTTTGATCATGTGACCATTAGTAGTTTATTTCCGTTCATTTGTCTCGTGACTAAATTTATGACTAAACTATTTTAGTCATTGATTTGGTCATTTATTTAGTCATTTATTCAAGGTCATTTATTTGGTCATTGATTTAGTCATTTATTTGGTCATTGATTTGGTCATTGATTTGGTCATTGATTTTTTCATTGATTTTTTCATTTATTTAGTCATTGATTTAGTTATTGATTTAATCATTTATTTCATCATTTTTTAGTCATATTAAGGCATGATGGAATCGAACCAACATCCTCCTACTTTTAAACTAGGTGCTTTTCCATTGAACTAGTACCATTTCAAAAATAATACTATGCATACTAGTACTTACCATTACATGCGATTTTATGTTTTCCCATCTATAGTTCAAAGGTAGAAATGCTTAAGGGGAGGATGACTAGTGATACTTTAAACTCTTACTAAGTCTTGTATTATATTTCATACAATTAGAAGTCTTGATTTCTTAACTCTTGACTAGTACATAGCATGGCTATTAAAGGAAGATACATTAAAATATTTTGAACACAAAAGAAATCCTTAATAAAATGACATCAAATTTTGTTGTAATAATTGATATAGTAAAATATTTTAATATTCCATTAAAGTACAACATTCAATTACAATTAGTTTCATCTCCTTATATATATTAAAGAATCAAACAACCCAAATGGATAAACATTACATCACTCATTTAAAGATAAAAAGTAAAGCTTAAAAAAATTGAAATAAAAATTTAAACTAACGTGACTTTATTAAAATTGTTTAAAACTATGTTCACTTCATCTTAAATGAAATATGCATTTAGCAAAATAAACTACTACTTGATACTAAACTTTATATGTGGTACATTATTAGTTTAAGAAGGTTAAGGATGAACACTTACTTCCTCATGCAAATCCCTAATAAACTTCTTGAACTCAATAAGATGGAGATGACAACTCCCATTGTCCCCCATTTTCTATAGATTCCACAACTTTAAACCCTGTACGGAAGCCATCACAATGTTCATCTTCTTGCCTAGGTTTAGTTCACATCAAGTTCATCACCTTCTTGAATTTCTTTGAGAATCTCCTTGACACATGAAAGTTTGAAATTAAGCCCATTAAATAAATTTTTAAGTGGGTCAAAAAATAGAAAATAAACATGGAAAAGAAAATATTGTGGAGTAATTTTTATAATAAAAAACATTAAACAGGAGTAATCAAAAGCTTCCACTATTAGCACATCATCGAACTACCATCCCTCCATCCTCATCCTGGAAACATCGTGGAAGACAACTTTATATATGAATGTATGTATGCATATGTGTGTGTACAATGACAAATAGGATAATACAACTTAAAACATTATTCTATTGTTTCTTATTGCTCCACAATAGCGTGTTGTTGTAGTTCAATATTATTTCTAGCAGTTTCTTTTTTATCTTCTGATTCTCCATATATGATTGAAAAAAAATTCCATAGGACATAATAAAGAATAGACATGTCAAAATTTTCTTGCAGCAAAAATGTTTTTAAAACTGCCACTAAAAATTCCTATCACAAAGTTTGGAAGTTACAAACATTGACTCTGATCATCTAAAATGAAATGATACTTACATCATAGGTACATGCACACTGCATGGCTCAAAAACCCACTTCCTAATACTCTACTTAAGAGGGATGTTATTAGAACAAAAGACATAGATATCACATCAGGAGAAGAAGGTATAATTTTAAGCCACTCATTATGTGTTTGAACATTATCCAAACCGCCTCTTCTCTTGAACTTTTTAATGATATCCTGCAAAAATCTAGACAAAATGTGAAAAACTATCTGTAATAGCATAAGGAATGATGACACCATCACCAAACCTATTAAATTTTTGCAGTAAATATCTCAAAAATGTCTTTGAAAGAAAACAAGAAATGGAATAATTTTGCTTCATTTCTTAAAAAGGATGTAGAGAAGATGTAAAGCAATTAGAGTTTGAAAACTTGAAAAATTCATGTTTGTGTCTGATACAACTAGCTAGTAAACACATACCACTATGCAGCTTCATGAACAAGCCAATACTCATATGTAAGACCAAAAGACTAAAATTTCCTTTTACAGAGAAAGTTGAGTTTAACTGAAATATACCAAAAGACAAGCTTGAGTGTAGAGTTATTTAATTAATTTCTTCTTGTAGTTGAACAACTTGTTCATGTAGTATCGATCTATAGAAATAAATGTTTTAATATGCAAGGTTTCCTCAACAATCAGGTCATTGAGTAATTTAAATAACAAATAGAGATTGTAGGAAAGTATACTAATAACACTGATGAGTTTAAACCCCTATTTTAAAAAAATCATCTATATACTGGCATTTCTATTCTCTCATTAATTTTATGTTTCTTAGAGTTTTGTTTTGTCATTAACATCCAAAGGCATAAGCCTTTTTTCATGAGTAAATGATGACATTCTGCATTATATTCGAATAGCATTGGGAGCTGAAATCATAATTCCAAGTTCAACATGACAGCATATTGTATGGTGAAAATGTGACCACACTTCTATGAATCCTTACCTGCAAGAAAACTCAAGAATGAGCCCTCACAAATAGATCCATAGCTCTCTATCCATGAAGTTGTAAGATTTGTAAAATTGCTCTCAACTAGAGCTATAAACTCATGACCTTGCTAGTCAACCACACAATGAGAGGTTCCAAATCAAAGACAAAGGCAAGAGTGCCAATATCTCCAATGAAATCAATATGAATGCAATGCAATGCAACCTATATGAGTATGCAAATTACTCTATGAAAGTGCAAGTACAAATTATGCTATGAAAGGAAACTACAAAGGATTACAACCTTCCTAATTAGGCTATGTGAGATTAATCTATTGCATAAAAGGAAATTTAAGCTAAGATGCCATGATAATGCAACTAAGAAAGAAAATATGCAACTAAAATGGGATGCAATAATGATCTTCAAAGCTTGGATGAAAAGATGTCTTCAAAGAGAGCTCCAAATAGACCTAGAAAACCTGTAGCATAACATTAGCATGAAAACTTAAGATATGCAAATAAGGAAGAGAACTCTCCTTTTATAAGAAATGAGGTGAAATGGACCATTGAGATTAAGAGGAAAAAGACTTAATCAACGATGGAGAAAAATGGAAGCTTGATCCTTGTGCACAAATATCCTCCAATAGGAAAATAGGAGTTGACTTTTGTGTCCATATAAGACAAAAAGTACTTTTTCTCTTTTTATAAAATAAGAATAAAGTTTTAATTGTGCAACTTAGGATAAGAGGAAAAGTGGGGATTTTTTATTTATTAAAAGGGCAGGAAATATTCCTTTTAAGTAAATAAAAACTTAGGATAAAATAGTTAGCCCATAGAAACTAATCGAAAATGATGAAATGGGATTTGATCAAGAAATTGATAGTGTTGAAAAATATTGATTATTGATAATACTAATTCAAAGATAAATAAATCAAATAAATGGGGCCCAAAGTCTAGGTGACCATTTTAGGGTGCATACATTTTCCCCTCTTTGACTAATGTGTGATCGATTTGGGAACACATGTAGTCAAAGAATAAAGTTGAAATGTGAGATCGATCTGGGATCACAAAACAACTAAGATATGAGATCAATTCGGGATCATATCCAGACAAAGCATAAACAAAGGCCTTTGAACATGAGATCAATTTGGGATCACATTCAAAGTAAGAGATAAGAATCTCAGATTTGAGAAAAAGCTCACAGAAAAGATGTCTGAATCAAGAAAATCAAGGAATCGGGGATGAGAATCTCATAGATACTGCCCCCTCGAAATCGAAATTGAAATCAGGTAGAGGAGAGGTAGTAAATCGATAAAACTTTGATCAAATCATAATCAATCACAATTGAAGATAAGGTCGATAAGATAACCATTAAGCAATGAAACATGCCCTAACGATGAATTATGATGTAGGAGCATCTTGGGTGTAAGAGCAATCTTGCATCACCCAAAAATATTTCAATTTTTGTATTCAATGAGGGCTATCTTGTGCAGAGCTGCTATTTATGGAAACTTGCAATTTTTAGTAAGTTGGTCTTACAATCTCAGAATGTTCTGATTTTACATGTGGAGGTTCATCTCAGTCATATCAGCCTACCAGCAAAGTTTCATGGCTAGATTAGGTCTAGTTTTGAAGATATTGAAGATTTTTGGTATTGGCAGTAGGGTACAGAAACTTTGAACTTAGTTTTGAAGGCTTTAGAGGCCCTGAATGAGGTCAAAATTTTGAGTGACGGGCACTTGCACCAGTCAATCCTTTAGAGTGCTTCATGGCATTTCTGAAATGGGGTTATAATAGTCAATCAGTTCAACTGGTGATGACTTATGGTCTTTGGAAGTCGGGCCACCTGAAATAGTAGAAAATAATTTTCTTTCAAAATTTTTGTTCGGGTTTCAAAAGTTATTTTGAGCTGACTTTGATGTAATAAATTGAAAATAAAATAATTCTAAGTTTGGTCGGCCCTTAGGGAAAATTTTTTGGAACCTTCTCAGGCGATGGAAAATGTCTATATAAAGAAGGCCCATAGTGTTGTCTAGGGAAATTTTGGGTAGTAGATTAGGGTATTGATTTGAGGCTTTGTCCTATAGAATATTGTAAGGGAATGCCCATGTGGCTTTGCATATTATAATTCTGAAAGTTTGTAATTCCACATTTGTGGAGATAATAAGAAGCCAATTTTATGTTCTTGCATATTGTTGTTGTTGTTTCTCTATTTCTGTTATGTGTTTGTGGTATTAAGGGGAGCACCCTTCATCAAGTGGTATCAGAGCAGGAGTTCTTGAGTGTGTAAATAGTTCGTCGATTGTGAGGCAGTTTGCACCAGGACCATTTTTAGGGTTTCAACACACAAACAAAATAGATGAAGTCATGGTGGATGATCTGGTGGATAGTCATATGGAAGCCGAAATGAAGATTTGAAAAAGAAGGATGAGGCCAGTAGTAGTTAAAATTAGAGAGGAAACAATTCCAATCATTTCCAAGATCAGAATAATAGTGATCAGAGAGGAAGAGGAAGAGGACAAGGTTTAGGAAGAGGAGGCTTTTGTGGAACATGTTTTCACTGTGGAGAAGAATGTCATAGGGCATTTGAATGTCCTCAACACCAAGGAAGGACAAATAGGAGGAATGGAGGCTAGGTCAGAGTTGCACATGTAGATGAAGATGTCAGATCATCAAATTCTGAAGATGCTGAAAGAGGAGAAAGATTGATTAATAGAAGAGTCTTACTGAGTGGTGAGAATGAACCTAAACAAAGGAGAAACCTATTTTTCACTAGATGTAAGTGTGAGGGTAAATGTTTTGATGTGATTATCGATATTGGAAGCACTGACAATTTGGTATCAGAAGAGATGGTGACAAAGTTGAAGCTCAAGAGACAGAAACACCCACATCCATATCAGATTGCTTAGGTGTAGGATGACCACAAGGTCATGGTTAGTGAACAGTGCTTGGTAAAGTTCAAGATCAGTAGGTACCAAGATGAGGTACTATGTGATATCATATCTATGGATGCATGTCATATGTTGTTGGGTAGACCATGACAGTTTGACAAATGTACACGATGGTCATGTGAATACTTATTCCCTGACAAAGGATGGAGTGCGACATAAGCTAAAGCCATTGAAGGAGACTGAAGAAAAGGTATGTGGTAATGCGAGAATAACTTTTTTTGATGGAAGAAAATTTCTAGATGGTATGAGCTATGAGCATGTGTGTTTTGTTTTAATTCTAAAAGCTGGTAAAGAGGAAGTAGAGGATGTACCTATAGAGGTTACAGATTTGTTAAATAACTTTTAGGATATTGTATCTAATAATGTACCTGATGGATTACCACTAGTAAGGAAGATCAGTCATTAGATGGATTTGATTCCAGGAGCCAGTTTTCCAAACAAGGCAACACACAGAATGACACCAGCAGAAAGTGAAGAGTTGAATAGACAAGTACATGAGTTATTGCAGAAGGGGTTGATTCGAGAGAGTCTGAGTCCCTGTGCTCTTCCAGCGGTATTAGCACCAAAGAGGAATGGAGAATAGAGGATGTGTATAGATTCTAGAGCAATAAAAAAGATAACAATCAAGTATAGGTTCCCATTGCCACGAATGGATGATATTATGGATTGTTTGAGTGGATCTATGTATTTCTCAGAGATAGATCTGAAGAGTGGATATCACCAGATTTAGATCAGAGAAGGAGATGAATGGGAGACTGCCTTCAAGACAAAGGAAGGACTATATGAGTGGTTAGTCATGCCTTTTGGGCTAACCAATGCACCGAGCACTTTCATGTGGCTCATGAACGAGGTTCTAAAATTTTTTTTGGGTAAGTTTGTCATTATGTACCTAGATGATATTTTGATCTTTAGTAAGATATTGGAAGAGCATATGATGCATATTCGTATGGTGTTTGAGAAGTTAAGAGATAAAAATTGTTGATTAATTTGAAGAAGTGCAGTTTTGTGAAGAAAGAGTTAGTGTATTTGAGATTTTTAGTTTCAGTAGAAAGTCTAAAAATAGACCCAGAAAAGGTACAAACTATCCTTGAATGGCCTACTCCAAGGAGTGCTACTAAGGTAAGGTCTTTTCATGGTTTGGCTAGCTTTTACAAAAAATTTATCAGAAATTTTAGCAGTATTTGTGGTCCCTTGACTGAAACAATGAGAGGGGATAGAAAGGAGTTTAGGTGGACTAGTGGGGCAGAAAAGAGTTTTCAATTATTGAAATAAAAATTTATAGAACAACCTATTTTAGCACTTCCATATTTTAGTAAGGTGTTTCAAGTAGACTATGATGCTAGTGGTATTGCAATATGAGCTATTATGAGCCAAGAAGGTAAACCTATTGCTTATTTTAGTGAGAAGTTAAATGATGCCAAGAGAAAATATTCTGTTTATGATTAGAAATTTTATGCTATAATTCAGGCATTGAAGAAGTGGAGACACTATTTTCTTTCTAAGAAGTTTTTTTTGTATACTGATTATCAAGCTTTGCAATATTTGAATAGTCAAGGAAAGTTGAATCAAAGGCATTTGAAATGGGTTGAGTTTTTGCAGAGTTATACATTTGTTTTGAAACACAGAAGTGGAAAGTCTAACAGGGTTGCAGATGCACTTAGCAGAAGGCAACTATTACTGACAGAGATGTAGATTGAGGTGGTTGGGTTCAAGGAAATCAAGAATTTATATCCAGAGGATCTTGATTTTGGTAAAGCTTGGAAAACTTGTAAAGAACCTATTACTCTAGACAGAATGAAGTGGCTGAATTTTATCATCCAGGATGATATGGTATTCATAGGGAGTCAGTTGTGCATTCCAAGAAGTTCTATGAGGGAGAATCTCATCAAGGAGAAGCATAGTAGAAGATTGGCTAGACATTTTGGTCATGATAAAACCCTTGCTTTGGTTAGTGAAAATTATTATTGGCCATAGTTGCAGTAAGATATCAAGAAGTTTGTATAGAGTTGTAGAGTATGTCAGATAGAAAAAGGAGTGAAGTAGAATATAGGGTTGTATCAACCATTACCTATACCAGAGAAGCCTTGGGAGGATATCAGTATGGACTTTGTTCTTGGTTTACCAAGGACACAGCAGGGACATGATTCAATTTTTGTAGTAGTTGATAGATTTTCAAAGATGGCACATTTTGTTCCCTGCAAGAAGACTAATGATTCTATTCATGTAGTAGAATCATTTTTCAGAGAAGTGGTGAGACTACATGGTTTTCCAAAGAGTATAATTTCAGATAGGGACACTAAGTTTGTTGGATATTTCTAGCGTACATTGTGGAAGATGTTGAAGATAGATTTGAAGTTCAATTCATGACATCATCCACAAACTGATGGACAGAAAGAGGTGGTGAATAGGAGTTTGGAAAATTTGCTGAGATGTTTGGTTGGAGGTAAGCCAATAGGATGGGATTTGATTTTACCATAGGAAAAATTTACATATAATAATTCTGTCAATAGGAGCACTGGTAAATCACCATTCTAGATTGCATATGCAAGTAGTCCCAGAAATGCATCAGAATTGGGAAAGATAGATAAAGGAGAAATAAGTAGTGCTGAAGCTAAGAATTTTGCTGAACACTTGAAGAACATCCATGAGGAGGTGAGGAAGCATATTACCAAGATGAATGCATAGTATAATGCTAAATTAGATGTGAAAAGGAGGCATAAGAAATTTTAGGTCGGATATGAAGTCATGGTTCATTTGTGGAAGAAGCGATTTTCAGTTGGTACATATAACAAGTTGAAAATGAAGAAGTTTGGGCCATGTAAGATACTAAAAAAATATGATTCAGAAAATGCATATGAGGTAGAATTGCTTACTAAGCTGAATATGTCACCAATGTTTAACATTTTGAATTTGACAAAGTATCATGAAGGTGGTGTTGAAGATGAGGTTATAGCAGCACAGTGGAGTATTCCAGCAACCAATTTAGATATCAAGGAGATTGAAGACATACTGGATAGTCATGTTGGCAGAAGCATAAGGAACAGGACATATGAAGAGTACTTGGTCAAATGGAAAGGATGACCTATTGAAGATTCATCATGGCTAACAAAGGAGGAGGTTAACCATCTTGGTTTTCCTCTGCACACCTGAGTCATGACGGGGTCACTTCTCAAATTACCCTGGGTGTCTGATGTAGGAGCATCTTGGGTGTAAGAGCAATCTTGCATCACCCAAAAATATTTTTGTTTTTGTATTTAATAAGGGCTATCTTGTGCAGAGCTGCTATTTATGGAAACTTGCTATTTTTAGTAAGTTGGTCTTACGATCTCAGAATGTTCTGATTTTTTATGTGGAGGTTCATCTCAGTCATATCAACCTGCCAGCAAAGTTTCATGGCTAGATCAGGTCTAGTTTTGAAGAGATTGAAGATTTTTGATATTAGCAACAAGGTACAGTAACTCTGAAATTAATTTTGAAGGCTTTAGAGGCCCTAGATGAGGTCAAAAATTTGGGTGATGAGCTCTTGCACCAATCAAGCTTGTAGAGCCCTCACTAGTGATTCTGAAATAGGGTTATAATAGTCAATCAAGTTAGCTGGTGATGACTTATGGTCTCCAAAAGTCAAGCCACCTCAAATAGCAGAAAATAATTTTCTTTCAAAATTTTTGTTTGGGTTTCAAAAGCTATTTTGAGCCAACTTTGATGTAATAAATTGAAAATAAAATAATTTTAAGTTTGGTCGGCCCTTAGGGCAAAATTTTTGGAACCTTCTCAGGTAGTGAAAAATGCTTATATAAAGAATGCCCGTAGTGTTGTCTAGGGTAGTTCTAGGTAGTAGATCAGGGTATTGATTCGAGGCTTTGTCCTACAGAATATTGTAAGGGAATACCCATGTGGCTTTGCATATTGTAATTCTGAAAGTTTGTAATTCCACATTTGTGGAGATAATAAGAAGCCAATTTTATGTTCTTGCATATTGTTGCTGTTGTTTTTCTATTTCTATTATGTGTTTGTGGTATTAAGGGGAGCACCCTTCATCAAGTGGTATCAGAGTAGGAGTTCTTGAGTGTGTAAATAGATCACCAACTGTGAGGTAGTTTGCACTGGGACCATGGTTAGGGTTTCAGTGCGCATCATGAAAATGCCTCCATGAAGGGAACATGGTGGAAGAGCTAGTGTTGTAACACCTAAGGTTAGAGTGCTCCAGAGACAAGTGTGAGCATTGCAAGAGAAGATTCACAAAGGAATGAATCTTAATGTCAGAGACAAAAGTGAGGATAAAGCCGAAGAAGAAGATCAAGAAGGAGAAGTTGAAGTTGTGAACCAGGAGGAAGAAAGACTTTTTCAAGCCATTTCCAAAATTGAAAAAAGACCTAAGATTGAGGTTTGTGCATTTTCAAGAAATCTTAACCCAGAAGAATTGATTGACTGGATCAATGAATGTGAAGAATATTTTGAGTATTCAGATATTGAAGATCCTGATAGGGTCAAATTCATGAAAGCCAGACTAAAAGCTCATGCGAAGATCTGGTGGCAAGAGATTCAATTGGAGAAAAATAGAAGAGGGAAAGATACAATCATAAGATGGGATCAGATGATAGATAAATTGAAGTGACAGTTGATCCTTGTTGATTATGAGCTTGACCTACTAAAGAAAATGTAAAGTTTGAAGCAAGCAGGATGATCTATTCAGGAGTATACAAAGGAGTTCTATCAAATCCTCATCAGAATAGGCCATGCGGAAGATGATAAGGAGAAATTTTCTAGTTACATTAGTGGGTTGAGGCCTAGCATTCAAGAGGAGTTGAATCTGGTTCGAATGAATAGTATTGAAGAGGCATACCAATTTGCCCTAAAAGTGGAGGAAAAGCTGAACAAGAAGTTTGAGAGTAGGAAAAATGGAAGAGGTCATGGTGGATGATCTGGTGGATGGTCATATGGAGGCCTAAACAAAGATCTGAAAAAGAAAGATGAGGCCAGTAGCAGTCAAAATCAGAGAGGAAACAATTCCAATCATTTCCAAGATCAGAACAATAGAGATCAGAGAGGAAGAGGAAGAGGACAAGGTTTAGGAAGAGGAGGCTTTCATGGAACATGTTTTCACTCTAGAGAAGAAGGTCATAGGGCACTTGAATGTCCTCAACACCAAGGAAGGATAGATAGGAGGAATGAAGGCTAGGCCATAGTTGCACATGTAGATGAAGATGCTAGATCACCAAATTCTGAAGATGCTAAAAGAGGAGAAACGCTGATTAATAGAAGAGTCTTGCTGAGTGGTGAGAATGAACCTAAACAAAGGAGGAACCTATTTCACACTAGATGCAAGTGTGAGGGTGAATGTTGTGATGTGATTATTGATAGTGGAAGCACTTTCAATTTGGTGTTAGAAGAGATGGTGACAAAGTTGAAGCTCAAGAGAAAGAAACACCCACATCTATATTGGATTGTCTAGGTGCAGGATGACCACAAGGTCATGGTTAGTGAACAGTGCCTGGTAAAGTTCAAGATCGGCGGGTACCAAGATGAAGTACTGTGTGATATCATATATATGGATGCATGTCATATGTTGTTGGGTAGACTGTGGTAGTTTGACAGATGTGCTGTACATGATGGTCATGCAAATACTTATTCCCTGACAAAGGATGGAGTGCGACATAAGCTAAAGCCAATAAAGGAGAATGAAGAAAAGGTATGTGGTAATGTGAGAATAAATTTTTTTGATGGAAGAAAATTCTTAGATGGTATGAGGCATGAGCATGTGTATTTTGCTTTAATTCCAAAAGCTGGTAAAGAGGAAGTAGAGGATGTACTTGTAGAGGTTGTAGATTTGTTGAATGACTTTTAGGATATTGTATCTGATAATGTACATGATAGATTACCACTGGTAAGGAAGATCAGTCATCAGATAGATTTAATTCTAGGAGCCAATTTTCCAAACAAGGCAGCACATAGAATGACATCAGCAGACAGTGAAGAGTTGAACAGACAAGTACATGAGTTAGTACAGAAGGGGTTGATTCAAGAGAGTCTAAGTCCCTATGCTATACCAGTGGTATTAGCACCAAAGAAGAATGGATAATGGAGGATGTGTACATATTTTAGAGCAATAAATAAGACCACAATCAAGTATAGGTTTCCATTGTCGCGAATGGATGATATTATGGATTGTTTGAGTGGAACTGTGTATTTATCAAAGATAGATTTGAAGAGTGGATATCACCAAATTCAAATCATAGAAGGACATGAGTGGAAGGCTACCATCAAGACAAAGGAAGGACTATATGAGTGGTTAGTCATACCTTTTGGGCTAACCAATGCACCGAGCACTTTCATGTGGCTCATGAACAAGGTTCTGAAATAATTTTTGGGTAAGTTTTTCATTGTGTACCTAGATGATATTTTGATCTTTTGTAAGACATTGGAAGAGGATATGATGCATATTCATATGGTGTTTGAGAAGTTAAGAGATGAGAAATTATTGATTAATTTGAAGAAGTGCAGTTTTGTGAAGAAAGAGTTAGTGTATTTGGGATTTGTAGTTTTAGCAAAAGGTCTAAAAATGGAACTAAAGAAGGTACAGGCTATCCTTGAATGGCCTAATCCAAGGAGTGCTACTGAGGTAAGGTCTTTTCATGGTTTGGCTAGCTTTTATAAAAATTTTATCATAAATTTTAGTAGTATTTTTGGTCCCTTGACTGAAACAATGAGAGCGGATAGAAAAGAGTTTAAGTGGAATAGTGGGGTAGAAAAGAGTTTTCAATTGTTGAAACAAAAAGTTACAGAACAACTTGTTTTAGCACTTCTAGATTTTAGTAATGTGTTTCAAGTAGACTATGATGCTAGTGGTATTGCAATAGGAGCTGTTATGAGCCAAGAAGGTAAACCTATTACTTATTTCAGTGAGAAGTTAAATGATGCCAAGAGAAAATATTTTATTTATGATCAAAAATTTTATGCTATAATTTAGGCATTGAAGAAGTGGAGACACTATCTGCTTTCTAAGGAGTTTGTTTTGTATACTGATCATCAAGCTTTGCAATATTTGAATAGTCAAGGAAAGTTGAATCAAAGACATTTGAAATGGGTTGAGTTTTTGTAGAGTTATACATTTGTTTTGAAACACAAAAGTGGAAAGTCTAATAGGGTTGTAGATGCACTTAGCAGAAGGCAACTATTACTGACAGAGATGTAGATTGAGGTGGTTGGGTTCAAGGAACTCAAGAATTTGTATCCAGAGGATCCTGATTTTGGTGAAGCTTAGAAAGGTTGTAAAGAACCTGTTACTCTAGACAGAATGAAGTGGCTGAATTTTATCATCTAGGATGATATGCTATTTAGAGGGAGTCAGTTGTGCATTCTAAGAAGTTCTATGAGGGATAATCTCATCAAGGAGAAGCATAGAGGAGGATTGGTTGGACATTTTGGTAGTGATAAAACTCTTGTTTTGGTTAGTGAAAATTATTATTGGCCATAGTTGTAGTAAGATGTCAAGAATTTTATACAGAGTTGTAGAGTATGTCAGATGGTGAAAGGAGTGATGCAGAATACAGGGTTGTATAAGCCATTACCTATACCAAAGAAGCCTTTAGAGGATATTAGTATGGACTTTGTTCTTGGTTTACCAAGGACACAGCAGGGACATGATTCAATTTTTGTAGTAGTTGACAGATTTTCAAAGATGGCACATTTTGTTCCCTGCAAGAAGACTAATGATGTTGTTCATGTAGCAGAAATTTTTTTCAGAGAAGTGGTGAGACTACATGGTTTGCCAAAGAGTATATTTAAGATAGGGACTCTAAGTTCATTGGATATTTCTAGCGTACATTATGGAAGAAGTTGAAGATAGATTTTAAGTTTAGTTCATCACATCATTTGCAGACTGATGGATAGATAGAGGTGGTGAATAGGAGTTGAGGAAATTTGCTGAGATGTTTGGTTGGAGATAAGCCAATAGGATGGGATTTGATTTTACAATAGATAGAATTTGCATATAATAATTCTGTCAACAGGAGCACTAGTAAATCACCATTCTAGATTGTATATGGAAGTAGTCCCAGAAATGCATCAGAATTGAGAAAGATAGATAAAGGAGAAATAAGTAGTGCTAAAGTTGAGGATTTTGCTGAACACTTGAAGAACATCCATGAGGAGGTGAGGAAGCATATTACCAAGATGAATGCATAGTATAAGGCTAAAGCAGATGTGAAAATGAGGCATAAGGAATTTTAGGTTGGAGATGAAATCATGGTTCATTTGTAGAAGGAGCGATTTTTGGTTAGTACATATAACAAGTTGAAAATGAAGAAGTTTGGGCCATGTAAGATACTAAAAAAGTATGATTCAGAAAATGCACATGAGGTAGAATTGCCTACTGAGCTGAATATTTCACTAGTGTTTAACATTTCAGATTTGATCATGAAGGATGTGCTAAAGATGACGTTACAGTAGCACAATGGAGTATTCCAGCAACCAATTTAGATATCAAGGAGATTGAAGACATACTAGATAGTCGTGTTGGCGGAAGCACAAGGAACAGGGCATATGAAGAGTATTTGGTGAAATGGAAAGGATGACCTGTTGAAGATTCATCATGGCTAATAAAGGAGGAGGTTAACCATCTTGGTTTTCCTCTGCACACCTAAGTCATGATGGTTTCACTTCACAAATTACCCCAGGTGTCTGATGCAAGAGCATCCTGGGTGTAAGAGCAATCTTGCATCACCCAAAAATATTTTTGTTTTTGTATTCAATAAGGGCTATCTTTTGTAGAGCTGCTATTTATGGAAACTTTCTATTTTTAGTAAGTTGGTCTTACGATCTTAGAATGTTTTGATTTTGCATGTGGAGGTTCATCTCAGTCATATCAGCATGCCAGCAAAGTTTCATGGCTAGATCAAGTCTAGTTTTGAAGATATTCAAGATTTTTGGTATTGGCAGTAGGGTACAAAAACTTTGAACTTAGTTTTGAAGGCTTTAGAGGCCCTAGATGAGGTCAAAAATTTGGGTGATAGGTGCTTGTGCTGGTCGAGCTTGTAGAGCGCTTCGTGGCATTTTTGAAATGGGGTTATAATAGTCAATCGGGTCAACTGGTGATGACTTATGGTCTCTGAAAGTTTGCCCACCTGAAATAGCAAAAAATAATTTTCCTTCAAAATTTATGTTCGTGTTTCAAAAGTTATTTTGAGTCGACTTTGATGTAATAAATTGAAAATAAAATAATTTTAAGTTTGGTCAGCCCTTAGAGGAAAATTTTTGGAACCTTCTCGGGCAGTGGAAAATGCCTATATAAAGAAGGCCCATAGTGTTGTCTAGGGCAGTTCTAGGTAGTAGATTAGGGTATTGATTCGAGGCTTTGTCCTACAAAATATTGTAAGGGAATGCCCATGTGGCTTTGCATATTGTAATTCTGAAAGTTTGTAATTCCACATTTGTGGAGATAATAAGAAGCCAATTTTATGTTCTTGCATATTGTTGTTGTTGTTTCTCTATTTTTGTTATGTGTTTGTGGTATTAAGGGGAGCACCCTTCATCAAATTAGAAGAAAATAAATGAGGTGAATCAAAGACTAGAAGGTTGAAAGACATGAAAAGGAAGAAATTCCATCAAGAAGTGAAGAATTATGCCTCAAAGGTCAGTCAACTGCACAAAAGAAGGGAAAATTTTGAAATGCAATTTTGACTATCATGATGACCTCAGATTTTGATTTTGAGTCTGAAAATGGATCAGGATGTCAAAATTAGCTAAGTGTGCAATTTTTGCACAATTCTAAGGTGGTTTGAAAATTACGTCAAAAAGTCAAAACACTATAAGAATAGAAAAAGATGTGATATGAAAGACAAGAAGTGAAAGACATGATTGAGAAGAAGTGAAAGGTGAGCATAGTTGACTAACAGGTCCATGCAAGATGGAAAGGAGAGCTCTCTCCATATGCAAGATGCAAAACTAAACTATCATGAACCTAGGAATGCAAGCTACTATGAAAAGTGGTTGACTTGCAAGGTCACAATGCTTATAGACATCTAATTATCATCATTGAGCATTATTGGTAGCATCGTAAGATCACACAATGCATACTAGCATAACTATGTGGATATGAATATGATATTTATCAAATAGAAATGTGGAAATCCCACCTAGGCATCAAAGACATGGAGGTCAAGATGACTAATGCAGTGAGATTACCTAAGTTTGATATGGCGAAATTATGCTTGTATCAAGACACATGAAAGTTAGGATAACTAAAAGCATGCACTCGCAAAATAGTCAAGGATAATACCTTGTCAATCCTTAGTGTCAAGTAAGACCAGCATAGATGCTCATGATAGTTAGGATCAACAAAATATTCCCACAAGAAGATAAAGAAATAAAACATGTTCTCATACCCTCAGTATTCTAGCTATGCATCATCGAAAACTTCTCAGGGAGAGACCACTTATCGAAGAAATCCTCATAGATAGCACACAAAGAAAAATAAAGTCAACATATCTTAGTGAGTTGATTGTTTAAGTGCATGGCTGTTGGTCATAGAGTCAAACTTTGAGTATCACATCTACAAATGAGCAATATTGCATCACACTTGGACTATTGGGTAAGACACCTGATAATTGTTAAGAAACACTCGATGCAAGGGTAGTGTTGAAAAAAACTGTTTGGGGTGGTGTTGAAAAACACCTATTGGGAAATGGCCCAAGAAACAAATGCACCTAAAGGACCTATGTCAACAGGTATGACCCCTAGACAATAATAAAGACCAATTCTAGACCAAGTCAAATAAGGTCAAGGTATGATGGAGAATGGCTAAGTGTCAAGGACGCATGCTAAAAGACAAGGGTGCAAAGGCCTCATGTAGCGCCTGTTTCTAGGTTTTCACCACTTGGAGAGATTTCTAATTTTTTCATTTTTTTTGTATTTTTGCTACCCAGGCGCCTGTTTCCAAGATTTCACCAAGGCACTTTTTCTAATTTTTTTTTTGAATTTTTTGCATTTTTCAAATTTTTTTTTGTATTTTTTTAGGACTTTATATACTTTTTAGAATTTGTTCAACATCATATATGAATTTTTTTGGTATTTTTTCAAGATCCAATAAGATATATACAAAGGATGCCCCCAGACAAAACAGGCATCAAGGATAGAACTTCTTTAGGTGCAAAATGTTGATGGGCTCAGGGAGCTATTCTCCATCTTCATTTGATAGTAAATAGGCACCTGTACCAAAAGCTATTGTAATAACGTATGGTCTGAGCTAATTAGGTTCAAATTTACCCTTTTGTTCCCTATTTTGTTGGTTCTTAGGATTCTCTCGCAAAACAAGATCACCTATCTGAAATTCTCTAGTGTGAACCTTCTTGTTGAATGCCTTGGACATATGTTTCTGATATACTCTCATGTGATCGAAAGAAGCCTTATGCTTTTCATCTAGAAGTTCTAATTTCTGTAACCTCATGGCATGGTAATCCTCATCTATAATCAAAACTTTGAGAGAGACTTTGAGTGAAGGGATCTCTACTTCTAAAGGTAATATTGCTTCAGTGCCATAAGCAAGTGCAAAAGGAGTGGCTCCCATAGGTGTGCGAATGCTTGTTTTGTAAGCCCATAGTCCTGGATTAATTTGTAAGTTCCAATCCCTACCATTCTTGTGTACTGTTCTATGAAGGATTTTAAGAATGGTTTTATTAGAGGCTTCTGCCTATCCATTTCCCTGTGGAAAGTAGATGGAGGACCAATGTTGCTTGATTTTAAACTTCTTGCATAGATGCTTTAGGTCCTTATTCTTGAATTGACCTCCATTGTCAGTGATGATCTTAGAAGGCACTCAAATCAAAAAATAATATGATTCAGAATGAAGACTGAAATTGTTTTGCCAGAGGCAATAGAAAGAGGGACTGCCTCTACCCATTTTGTGAAATAATTAGTAGCTGTGATGATAAACTTATGTCCACTTGATGAGTTGGGGTGAATTTTCCCAACAAGGTCAAAGGCCCATCGTTGAAATGGCCAATGAGAAATAGAAGGAATTAGCTCCCTACCTAGAGCATGAATTAGGTTTCCATGTTTTTGACACTTCTCACAAGACTTAGAGAAAGCTACTACATTTGTTTGCATTGTGGGCCAGTAATACCCCACCCTAAGCAATCGACGGGCCATGGCAAGACCGTTAGAATGTCCACCACAAATGCCCTCATGAATGTCAACTAACGCTTGGTCAGATTCCTCCTTTTCCAAGCACCTAAAAAGCATCCCATCGAAACCCCTCCTATATAGATCACCATAAATAAAGGTGTGGCAAGAGGCATTGGGGATGAGATTTTTGTGTTCAGAATGGTTGAAAGTGTCAGGGATGATGCCATCATGAAGATATGAATAGATAGCACCATATAAGGAGGACTCACGTGTGACAAGAGTACAAGTGACTTGACTTTCAGGTGAATCAAAGACAGGGTAATGTAGTTCCTCCACCAAGAACTCAAATCGGGACTCATGCTACTCCAATTGCAAAAATGAAGCTAATGTAGCCATAGCATCTACAGCCTTGTTGTCTATCCTAAGGATTTTCTAAAATGTCACAAAAGTGAAATAGCATCTCAAAGAATCAACCATCTTCTTATAGGGTATCAACTTGTCATCCTTGGTTTGATACTCTTCATTGACTTGATTAATTATCAATTGTGAACCCCCCAAAACATGCAACTCAGTGATAATCCATTCTATAGCCATCTTTAATCCTTTTGTTAATGATTCATATTCTCTATATTGTTCGTACATGGAAAACATAATTTGTAAGACTTTGGTATAGTATATCCATGTGGAGAAACAAACAATATCCTTGCACCTGACCCATTTTACATATTAGAGCCATTAAAGAATATTTTCCAGGTGTGAGATGTGACATGTAGTATATGTTCATCAGGAAATTCAACTCGTATAGGCAAGCTATCCTTAACTAGAAAATCAGCAAGTTGGTCTGCAATAGCCTGTGGCCTTTCTTTCAATGTACTCTATGTCAAATTCTAATAATACCATCATCCACTTAACAAGCCTACCCGTAAGAGTAGCCTTACTAAGCAAATATTTTAGAGGGTCAATCTTAGCAATTAAATGTGTAGTATGAGCTAGCATGTAATGTCACAACTTTTGGGAAGCAAATACCACAGCAAGACAAGATTTTTCAATGTTATTGTAATTGACCTCATATGACACAAGGGTATGACTTATATAGTATATGCCCCTTTCTTTTCCATTTTCATCCAACTGAGCCAACAATGCCCCCAAGGAAGTGTCTATAGCTAAAATGTATAGGATCAATGGTTTCCCTGGAATAGGAGGCATTAGAATTGGAGGATTAGCCAAATATTATTTTATTTGATCAAGGCTCTTTTGGAAATCCTCATTCCATACACATGTGGCTCCTTTATGCAATGTTTTATTAAAAGGTTGTGCTCTATTTGCAAGCTAAGAAATAAACCTCCTAATCGATTGAAGATGTCCCTAAAGACTTCTCATTTGACTGATATTTTAAGGAGGTGGCATGTCTAAAATTGCTTTGACCTTTTCGAGATCAACCTCTATGCCTTTAGTTGAAATGATAAATCCTAAAAGTTTTCTTGAGGTGACACCAAATGCGCACTTCTTCAAATTTAGCCTAAGTTGAAACTGTTCCATTCAATCTAGAATCACTTCCAAATCTTTAAGGTGTGTATCCCTTTTTCTTGATTTTTCCAAGGTATCATCCACATAATCTTCCATGTTCTTATGCATCATGTCATGAAATATAGTTGTCATAGCTCGTTGATAGGTAGCCCCCGCATTCTTTAATCCAAATGGCATGACATTCCAACAATAGGTTCCCCATGCACAAGTGAATGCTATTTTCTCTTGATCTTTGGGTGCTATCTTAATCTGATTATATCCACTAAATCCATCCATTAGAGAGTATATTTCATAACCCCCTGTCATGTCTACTATTATGTCAATATTTGGAAGTGGAAAATCATCCTTTGGGCATGCCTTGTTTAAATCTCTAAAATCTGCGCATACACGAATGGACCCATCATGTTTGGAAACTAGTACTATGTTTGAGATCCATTCTGCATAATCTATGGCTCTAATAAATCCAGCTCTCAAGATTTTTTCTAATTCTTTTTTGACAAGGAGAGCTACATGTGGATGCATCTTTCTGAGTCTCTATTTCACTAGTTTTATTCCTGGAGCTATAGATAGATGATGCATAATAAGATTAGTGTCAAGTCCTGGCATGTCTGAATATGTCCATGCAAAATTGATTTTTTTCTTTTGTAGGAATTGCACATATGCCTTAGTTTCTTCCTCTGACAAAAGACTGGGCAAGATGAACAATTTGAGGAGCTTCTTCTATGTTCAGATTAATTGGTTTAGTGGGCTCAATCAACGCTGATGACTTGTCCTAAAAATAACTGGGCAAGTTATTAAGTACCCCATCCTTCGGTGCCTCAAAGAGGTTTTCACCCTCAGATACATCATTTATTTTTACTATTTTTGGTTCTAACACCACCACAAAGTGGTTTTTTCCATCAAAACACCTATTCATTTTTATTTTTTCTTTTATTTTGTGACTGAGGTACTTAATATCAGGCTCAGTCATACTTGTAGTTGTCTCACTGGTGGAGGACACTACTGGCTCAATGGCATTAAGGTAACATGCGATCTCATAGTCATTCTGAAAAGTCAATAGTTGTGGCTCTTGTGAAATTTGGGACCAATCAATTAGATGGTGGTTGACAATAGGTAGGTCTATGACTGGTTCAACATTGTGAATGTGGTGGATGTCATTTCTGGTGACCATATATTTGAGATATATCAAGTTCCCTTCTAAAGTACTTGAATTGAGGTTTGTCCATCCTAACAAAGTATCATTCACTAAGGTGATTCAAGGAGTCCAGTCCTCTAGCCCTACACTAGGCTCATCAGCTATGTTAGGTTGGGCATTATAGGCTTGAATAACATCAACATCCAAGTCGATGGTTGCATCTGAAAAATGAATCCCATTCAAATTCATGTGAATCTATTTCTGAATTTTCAACATTTGGGCATCGTGATGTAGAAGCCTCACAATTTTGAAGAGTCTCCCCTTCTCTAGGAATTTTCTAAACCACAAAAGTATCTGAATCATTATCACCCATTGTAGCTAAGGTAATGACACCTTCCATGGCTAATCTAGCATTCCTATAGTCACTATATGTCATAGCTGGGATAGGAGGACTATCAATTGTCAAATTTTGAAATTCCTCCCAAAGGAGATCAGTTGAAGGCACCCAATCTTCTATCATGTCTTGTTGGTTAGAAAGATTAGGTATGTATTCAAAATTAGAATCATTGTCTATCGCAGCTAGGACAATAGTACCTTTTCATTTATCACTTTCAAAACCTAGACCCATTGTGGATTTGTTGCATCATGCAAATAAAGTATGATCCCATGGCTCAGACTTGGCATCCAATCTATGACTAAGGGGACCATGTCCTAGGTATCCCATATTCTTCACTAATGTGTACCCTCTACCATAAACTTTAGGTGAAGGAGAAAAATTTTCATTGTGTTGGTACTTTTCCTCATGGTAGATCCAATCTCTTACGACAACTTCCTCTTTCTCTTCCTGAATAGGAACTGAAGACTCCAAAAACTTTCCAAATAATGTCATAGTTGATGATGAAGGTTTCAAATATGGTGATGGTTTCCCATAAGACCTTGGAGAGATCAAAAATTTTGTAAAACAATCAATTTTATAATCTCCCATCCCAAGATCTATGGTTTTAAACTTCTCCTCACATTGCTTAAGTGAAATACTAGAACTATCAGGTTCCCTATTCAAAGGTGTATGTGATCCAATAGAAATGTTATTAACTGATAAAGTACTATCTCTAGGTATGCAAATTTCTACACCATTATGAGGAAACTTAACACACTAGTGATATGTTGATGGGACTACTTGCATTTCGTGAATCCATGGCCTACCGAGAAAAATGCTGTAGGCTAAAGGTCCAACATCAACAATTTGAAATAAGATATCCTTTTCTACTGGACCAATGCGAATAGGTAAAATGGCCAATCCCTTGGAACTTCTTTCTGCTTCATCATATGCCTTGATTGTGATCTTTTTCCTCATGTCAATGACTTCTTTACAATATCCTAGAGCCTTCAACAAACTCATGGTACAAATATTTAGCCTTGCACCCCCATCTATCAATACATGCTTGACAAGGGTTTTATGAATCATGACTTCTATGTGTAAGGCCAAGTTATGTGGGTGACTAATGGATTTGTTATCTTCTTCTGAGAAAGTGAGGTAATGAGGGCTAGCCAAATGGTTGACCATATTCTGGAATTGATCAATATCTAAGTTGTTAGGGACACTAGCCACTCACAAAGCATCCTCAAGGACACACTTATGCCTTGGGGATAATTCCAAAAGCTCAAAAATAGATATCTGCACTGGTGTCCATTGTAATTGATCAACAAGGTTATAGTTTGAATTAGGACCAACAATGGGTTTAGGAAGAACACCCTTTGTCATTGGTTATTTAGACTTGCTAGAGTTAGGACCTCTAATGACAATAGGAGGTTGACCAACTTGACTCCTAGTAATAGCATGAAGAGACTGAGACTCCCTATGTGAGTTAAGTCCTCTCAACACAACTACGGGTCCTTCATTAGGAATTTTCCTTGAATCATCATAAGAATCTTTTCTTCTCATCATATTAACATTTTCTTCAACCACCTCAAGCATGTTGATCACATTATTAGCTTTAGTGTATGTATAGTTGGTTGCTGCCTTACCATTCTTATTATTGTTGTTGGAACTTTCTCCTTTCTCATACTTTGGCAAGGGTTCTTTAAAAGACTTATGATCAAAATTTGAGGTTAAACCATCCACTTGCAATCTACCACTCTCAATGAGGTCTTGGACAAGATGTTTGATTTTGAAATAGTTCTCTATATCACACCCAATTCTATTGTGATACACACAATACACCTTCTCATTCCACCAATATGGTTTTGGATCTGGAATGTAGAATTTCAAAGGTTCTTGAGGTTGTACTAAATTATGAGCAATAAGAGTTTTGAAAATGTCAGCATAAGAATCTCCCAACTTTGTAAATTGCCTCTTCTCAGTCTTAGGGTTTCCTTGATACTTTGGTTTGCCATCTTGTTGCTTTGAAGACATTTGAAGTTTCATGGCTTATACCACCTTGGAAAGATTAAGGACTTCACCTTTAGGTTGAGGTGCATCAAAAACACCATCATTAACCACTTGTTTATTCTTGTTCCAATGATTGTTCTTTTTGTCCTTATTTCCACTATTGTTATTTTGGCCATTGTTATTATTTGTTGATTTTGCCAAAATTCCTTGCTCTTTTAAAACATCTTCAATGCAACAAGAGACTTCAACCATGGTGTCAAAAGAGTTGAAAGGAATCTTTCTAACTTCATATCTTAGCTCTGGAACCAAATTGCTCACAATAATGTCAATTCTCTCCTCTTCTAGAATTGTTCTTGGATATTTTGTGCATAAGCACCTCCACCTTTGCAAGAATGAAACAAATGACTCTCCTTGATTTTTCTTTAGTTTACACAAATTAATCATTGTGACAGATCATGTTAAATTATAGGCAAAATGTTGTACAAACCTTTCCACAAGTTCCTTAAATGTCTTGACTGGGGGAGTAAGGTTAGTGAACCACTCCATTGCTTGCCCCTTGAGGCTTCTAGGGAATAATCTCATTAAGTATGAATCCTCATGGTGGAAAGAGAAGCTCATGATGTAAAATTGCCTTATGTGATCAAGGGGATCACCAATGCCATCATATTTTTCATAGGTGGGAAACTCCACCTTCTTAGGAAAATCAATCATTACAACACTCTTATTAATAGGATTGGGACAAATAGAATCCAAGTTGAAAGTACTTTTGGGGGCCCTCATGTTGTCCACATCTCTTTGCAATTGTTTGATCACTCCATTTGTGGATGGGTCTTGCTTCTTTACCTTTCTATCCACATCAAAATCAAAGGGGACCCTTGCACCCTTATTAATTAGACTTTCTAGGAATTGATCTTTATTCTGTTCCACATACCTTTTGACGTAGGCTTGAAATGAAGGTTCTTGTTGAATAGCCATGAAGTCTAAGGTGTCCAAATTAACATTCCTCCCCTTATGTTGTGAAGTAAGATGTGCTCTTTGGGAGGGTTGTCTAGAAAGTCTAGGAGGTGAATTTCTCCTATTGTGATCAACTCTTGAAACTCTTCTTCCTCTTGGACTTGGTGACCTTGAGGGTGTCCTAGACCTCCTTCTAGTCTTAGGACTTTGAGAGGCTATTGATGGTGGAGAATTGGTTCCACTATTAGTCCTTCTTCCATTAAATTGTCTTTGAAGTTGTCGTGCATAAAACCTATCTTCTTCTTCTTGTAATGCTCTTTTCTTCATTTCTAAAAAGGCTTTCTCTTCTTCTTCCAATCTCCTAATTTTTTCCTATCTCATGGATTGTTCATCTATATAAGCTTGCTTAGCTCTTTCAATAGCCCTCAATCTAGAATTAGTATGCCAATGATTTTCCTTAGTTGGAGATGAAGGTCCTGATGCATTAAATAATTTGGCCGCATTGACATGGTATTCTGGATCATTGTTGTGATCAATATGTTGTGGGGACCCTGACTTCGAAGGACTATGCCTATGGTGTCTTTTTTCTCTTTTTTGAGGATCCCAATATCTTGATTTATCATGAGGTGACCTTGGTGGACTATATCTGAGGTCATCATCATCATTATGTCTGAAACATGAAAACATTTCTTGAAGATTGTGGTTGATATCTTCTCTAGAATTTTTGATGTTTGAAAAACTCATGTTTGTGCTTGATGAGTAGTGTGTCTTAGGTGTACCTTCCTCACAAGGATTAGCCTCAACCTCTAGTTGATTCCTAGGGGACTGATCAAAGAGGGTTTCCTTTTCTTTACATTGTTGACGTGTTCTAACTGGTGGTAACTGATTAAAGGTAGCTAGGGGTCTTTTCCCTTGATTCACTTGATATCTTGTAGTAACTAACATGAAAGAAAGATATTCTAAGTGATAGGTCAATCTCTCAAAGTGTCAATTCCAACCTAGGATAATTGAGATTCTCTATTGTCCAAAGAGAAAATGAAAAGATAGAAAAATAAAAGGCATCACCAACACTATCAAAGAAGTGCCTCAAGTCAAAGGGTGAATACCCTTGCACTTTTGAATCAGGAGGTTGGACTTAGCCAAAATTCAAATTGAAATTGAGATATATGAAAAATGATTTGGACAATAGTAGGATCAGAATTCTCCAAGGGTGTAATCAACAATTCTAAAGACAAACTTTTCACTAGGAATAACTCTTCTAACTTGAAAAATTATTTTCAAGGTAACCTTATAAATCAATTGAAATGATCCCTAGAAGGCTAAAATCAGGAATTTGCAATCAAAAAAGGTCTCTAACAGCAAGATTAGATAACCTACTGAAAGGTCAAGTCATACTAAAATCAACTTAATGACTGAAACTAAGAATACTGTTGAAAACTTTCAGGTGACAGACTCCAGGCAAACCTGGCGATATACCTAAAACTAGGTGATACTTCTTCTAACAGGCGATAGACCATATAACTGCCAAGTGAAAAAATCTAGGTAGTGTGGGTGACACAGTGCAAAATGATATGTCGCGTGATATTTCTAACAAGTGCAGGTGATACTGATGCTGATCTTGACCAATTTTGTGCAAAATTTTGAGTTTTTAAGGTCTGATTTCAAGTTTCCAAATCTAAGGGTGAAAATGTCTGATTTCAATCACAAATTTAACAGCATTTGGACAGGTTTGCAAATAGTAGGGGATCAAACATGTCTCCAAACACTTGAAACAAGCGCAAAAGCAACCTTGCCAAGACAAACACTTGTGATATCAAAAATAAAATTGCACTCTATGGAAGCTACTGATTGTTTGTATGTTGAGAACATTTACACTGGTTTAGCACATTCGAAGACACTTCAAGCAATATCTATCCTAAAAAGTCAAGGCTCATTACTTACCAACTTAGCCCACAACTTGATGTCCCCTTGCCTCACACCAAGTGGTTGCCCACAAGAGACATTGGCTTTGTCATGAAAGTGTCAAATAACACAACCAAAGGAACACATATGGTGAGTGTCTTGGGGTGATCCAGGTTAGTCCACTTGGATCAATCCTTGCACTAAGAAGATAAGTGGCTAAATAAAGGTGGTTTCTAACCTATGGTTCTTACTAAGGGCTTCCATTCATAACACCCCTCTTGCTCCTCATAAAGGACTAGGACCTCATGGCCTCAAGAGTACCTTAAGCATTCTTGCTCAATGCTTTCCCCATGGTCGCAATCCCATGAGCTACTCACATCAAGAAAAGACAAGTGTTATGTCTACCAAGGTTTTGTGTCCTTGATAGCCTTGAGATTATAAAGAGTCAGAATAGCTGGCAAAAGGATTGTCCCCACTTGGGCCATTCCTCTTGATTGCTCAAGAGTGGGCCTACTAAAGGATCCTAAACTAAACAAGGAATGGATGATTTTTGAGGTTCAAGGTTTTTGGTCCACCACAAGGGTGAAGAGCATACTCCCCTATCTCAAAAACTTCTCCCAAACACACCAATCAAATTCAATTACCCCCTTGCTTCCAAAACCTTAAGATGGGTCAAGATTTTCTGGTTCACCTAAAGGTGAAGAGCATACTTCTCCTACCACCTCAAAATCTCTTTCACAAGGTGTTAAAGTTCCTAAAAAAATTAGTAAATGCCACACTTGAAAGGAAATAAATCACAAACACTTGAAAATTTTTATTTTTTTACTTTTGATTATGCTTTGGGCAGCCTTGCAAAAATTGTTAGTATCCCTTTAGCATGCAATTTATGGCAATCTCTTTCAAGAAAGGCTCCTACAACCACAACTGGTTAGACAACTAGGGTTAGGAAAACCAAAATCTAAATGAAAGCAATGAAAAAACTTGATTAATTTAGACTAAGAAATGCAGGTTAGACCTATCTAAATGCAAAAAACAAAACCAACAAACTAAATATGATCAAATTTGGATGATAAAACTCAAATTGCAGCTCTTTGTTAGATCAGGTGATATACCTCAGACTTCACCAAAATCGCGTGACACAATTTCTTGTACCCGAGTGATACTATCTATCTGGGTGATACTCTGCAGAACAGTCGAGCGATACTTCACATGATGTCAGGTGATAGACCAAAATACAGACAGGAAATTCCTTTCCTGAGTGAAGTGTCACACCTGTATTATGAGATCTATCACACGATATTTTTGAGAAGTGTTGCATGATACTCTGAGACAAAAAAATAGAGAATGCAAAATATCTAAAAATTAATCTGAAAAAAATGATGAAAATGCAAGAAACTAAAGGACAAAGTCTATTTACTCTGCCCCACAGTGGGCACCAGACATGTATGGTGAAAATGTGACCACACTTCTATGAAATCTTACATCCAAGAAAACTCAAGAATGAGCCCTCACAAATCGATCCATAGCTCTCTATGCATGGAGTTGCAAGATTTGTAAAATTTCTCTCAGCTAGAGCTATAAACTCATGACCTTGCTAGTCAACCACACAATGAGAGGTTCCAAATCAAAGAAAAGGGAAAGAGTGCCAATATCTCCAATGAAATCAATATGAATTCAATGCAGTGAAACCTATATGAGTATGTAAATTACTCTATGAAAGTGCAAGTACAAATTACGCTATGAAAGGAAAGTACAAAGAATTACAACCTTCCTAATTAGGCTATGTGAGATTAATATATTGCATAAAAGGAAATTTAAGCTAAGATGCCATGATAATGCAACTAAGAAAGCAAATATGCAACTAAAATGGGATGCAATAATGATCTTCAAAGCTTGGATGCAAAGATGTCTTCAAAGAGAGCTCCAAATAGACCTAGAAAACCTGCAGCATAACATTAGCATGAAAACTTAAGATATGCAAATGAGGAAGAGAACTCTCCTTTTATAAGAAATGAGGTGAAATGGACCATTGAGATTAAGAGGGAAAAGACTTAATCAATGGTGGAGAAAAATGGAAGCTTGATCCTTGTGCACAAATATCCTCCAATAGGAAAATAGAAGTTGACTTTTGTGTCCATATAAGATAAAAAGTACTTTTTCTCTTTTTATAAAATAAGAATAATGTTTTATTTGTGCAACTTAGGATAAGAGGAAAAGTGGGGATTTTTTATTTATTAAAAGGGGAGGAAATATTCCTTTTAAGTAAATAAAAACTTAGGATAAAATAGTTAGCCCATAGAAACTAATCGAAAATGATGAAATAGGATTTGATCAAGAAATTGATAGTGTTGAAAAATATTGATTATTGATAAAACTAATTCAGAGATAAATAAATCAAATAAATGAGGCCCAAAGTCTAGGCGACCATTTTAGGGTGCATATAGATACAGGTACTAAATTTGGAATGCAAAGTGATAAGATTCTGAAGCCTACAGTCATAGGCCTTACTATATCTAGTATTTTTTTAAGTCTACAATTAGCATGATCACCTTGTAGATTCCTAAAGTCAGCAAGTTGAAGTTAAGACGATATCAGTTTGTATGTAACCACTTATATGTTGTAAATTCTAAGATATAAATTTTAATCGGAATCATTTTAATCATATAATAATGAAATTAGTTATTGCAAGAAGTATCATAACTGTGTTGTGATTAGTGTGCTTGGGAAAGTTATGGTAATTTTGAAAATCTAGTTAGCTAGGATATTTTAGTGTACACAATTTAAAGTAGAAAATTTTTGACAAAAAACATTAAATAATCCTCAAAATAGTACTTCTTAAAAAGAAGTACACATACAATCTCATGAAAATTAAGATCATAATTTCATGTTGTCCATATTTAGGGTTGATAAGTTGTACTTTTCTCAACAAATATTCCCCATGATTCCCATCTCTTATTATCATGAAATTTATAATTGTCTACAGATAAAAGATTTCCTACAAATAAAAAAACATGTCTTTTGGATGTCAAATAATATTGAAAGATCTTATTTGAGTCAAAGGATTGATCAAGATCCCCTACATACACATTTTGTCTGTAAGGTTTCACTTGCAACTATAACACATTTTATAGAAAAAATAAGAAATGTTTCTAGATGATAAGACAATAAGAGACATATGAGGTTTAAGGTTTATGATCCTTTTGGGTAGATTCCTATACTAAAAACTAAGGATGTTCCCTTCTTGGATGAGATTAACATGCTTTTATATAATAATATCATTGATAAGGGCATTCTAAATTTGCATTGAGGTGATAATAATGAGTTAATGATCAGGTTGGTTTCTGACATTACGACCATATATGAAGTAACTATTCTCACTTAAGATGAGACCTTAACAATTAATTCATGAGGTCAATTGATCTCCTCAATTTTGAGTTCCTTGAAGCTTCCAATAATACGTCAAGGGAGTTAACTTACTAATGAAAATACGATGTCAAGGTAGTTAACTTACTAATGCTTCATCTGGAAGCATCAAACATTACCACATAATTTTTGAGGTAGTTAACTTACTCAAAGCATACCTATTAGGAAAGGGTTTCAATGCTAAAATTTTCCTATGTCTAGTGTCAAATAAAGGAGTAGGAGTCATGTACAAGGCATTACTATAATGTGCACTAAGGGAAATGACGTGCAATTGGGCATTACAATGCAATGCTAGAAGTTTATTTCATGCTTTCACATTCCCTTGGTACTTGATGTGGTACTCTGTGGGAGAAAAGGTATTTAAATAAAAATGAATTTTGGTTGGAAGCCATCTTCCTTAGAATAATATTTGAATAGACATATACTTCATTAAGGGGTGGTATAAATATTTCATAGCTTTTCCATGGGTATTGTTTGATGGTGGAAACTTTAAAGCATATAATATTCATCCTTCAATAACAAACCGATTTCCTTTCCTTATAATATGGTTCCACTTAAAAACATTGAAATAATTAATGGAGATGTTCATCTTTCTTTCATTCATTAAGCTACCATTATTAGAAGTAATATTCACTACAAAACAACTTTGACGATAGAATCACTAGTAATAAATAACTTCAAAAATACACACACTACATATAAAATATATGAAAAGTCAAAACTGAACAAGTATAGATGGTATAAACATATAAATTAATGGTAGCAATCTGAAAAGAAATCAAAATTGTATTTCCTTCACAATTTAGTTCAAAGGAAGAAAATTACAAGTAACATACACAAATTGAATTTCTTATTAACTTAGTGGGCTTGGTACACACAACCTACAAAAACCATAGATGAAAACACTACTATGAATAATCATAATAACTAGATTAAAAAAAAACTAAACATAACTGGGTCTAGAATTCATGTCTACCTCTAAATTTAGCACATGATGATTAACTAGAGAGGATTGATTATAGCCTAGTTGTTAAAATTTATTTTTCTTCTTAGGTCATCTCAACACTCATTGAACTAGTCTGTATCAGTTTCATGTCTTGATTTGACTTGAGATAATCAACAAATGAAATGAGAGTCAAGAATGGTTCCTCAGTATGTGTATAGATAACATTAGGTCAATTTCAAATTATGGTCAATTTTTTAAGTAAAATGTTCCACTTGTACACTAGAGATTGTGCTAAGAGAGATATTCCAAGGATGTGCAAGGTTTTCAAGTGAGCTAAGGTCAGGAGGTAGACAATTTCCAAGTAGTAATCTCATTCAAATATCACATGTGTGTTGAAAAAAAGTTTTACATTTGTTTATTTGAGTTTGTGTACTATTTTGAGGTTTGAATGTTCTATTTTTGCAAATGTTTATGGAAGATTTGTGGCCTTGAGTTTTCTTCTATTTCATGTTATTTTTAGTTATTTTATCATAAGAACTATTGGTTTTCATACAAGTGGGATGAACTTTAATGTTTGTTTTGGCTTCATTTTACTATCTGATTTCAATAAAGTTGTAGAAAAATGTATGGACTGATATAAAGGGATATTTTAAATATAATGATATACTTACCTTTTAAAATCTATAGATGAATGCCACTTTTTAGATCATAACATTATTTGCAAAATAAGTTGATTTTGTCTACCTACAAGTGTGCACTATTTTGATAAAATTGATGTTAAATTAGTTTATTTTGAAAGAGGTTGTAGTCATGATTTAAAATGTATATTGTAAGGGACATAACACAAAAACTATCACTCATATCATAGATTATAAAAGATCTATTTCCATAACCATTTTCATTTCCATTCACGAGATCTTCAAAGGTTCTCCCATCATATAGTATCAAGTTCATTGTTGGCATGCATCATTTGTAGTTCACTTTGAAAGTGAAAGAAAGCTCTTGTCTAGAATGTCATTTTTTAATCTACCAAAGCTAAAAATAAGGATAACAAACATCGAGAACATCCCTATACAACATAATTGGTATGAAAAAATTTATAGACTAGAAAAAGCTGACCAGTTTGATGAAATAATGACTAGTGAATTGGAAGGTCCAGTGTATTAAAGAGCTACCACATGCCAAAAAATAAGGCATGTAGTTATCCTTTACATTTCCTCCACTAGAGAGAGAGTGGATATCCAAATAGCCAAGATATTGAAGGATATTGGACCAAGATATTTAAAAACAATAAAAGATCTATTCTTACTAATGTTATCTTGTGTTGAATAAATGATGATTGTCATTTTATTATTGACATGATCAATGGATGCAGGATCCTTAATACTATAATGGTTAAGTTAAATGAAAATAATGATAAAAAATTTCTCTTTTCCTCAGTGTTGATCATAAGTGAGATGAAGAGAAGTCAAAGAGAGATTTTACTCATGAACACATGTAGAGATTAACTGTTATGCAAAATTCCCTATTCTATGCAATTTTGGCCACAGGCTAGGCTAAAGCTTCATCTTTTAAGTCCTGTTACCCCCTGAAAATTTCATGGCCTTCGGCCTTGTCTTCTAGTCTCTGCAAATTCTTTAAACCCTCTGGCCTACAGGTTTAAATTTGAAAATCTAGCCGTTGTGCCAAAAAACCCTAAAAAACCCTAGAAAACCCTTCGGCCTATTCTATTTCACCATTACCTTTTTTGGCCACTTAAGTCTCCAATTTCCCATGTGTGCTTTTCTATCATTGGCTGGTTGCAAGATCTCTAAAGCCCAGAAGAATATTCCTTTTTTATCTCCCGACCCCGTGACTTCCTTGTATCTCTTTATCTCCTGATCAGAAGGCATATTCCCTTTTCATTCAGTGACTCGGTGATGGTTCCCTTAGTCATGTAGTCTCCAGATGGTCAGTGGTTAGTTTTTGTGAAAGGTTAAGTTTTTCCAGCAATTTAACGACTGAAGGCTTTCTCGTGTTCTCATGATCTAACTCATGGTTTAAGTCTTATTCAGTGATCATGAGAATACTCTAGTCACTCGTTCTCTAGATCTAACCATAGTTTATGATGGGTCTTCTTTTCCCTTCAGTCGCGAAGTCTCAAGCAGGCAATGAGTTAAGTCAAGATGATTTGACGACCTGGAGACTTAAGTGTTGTCGCTAGATCTCTAAATCCAGTTACCAAGGTAAAATATAAGTTGAAAAGCCATAGTCATGTAACCTCCAGATGTAACCAAAGGTAAAGAAAGTCATTTAGTGACTTGGAGATTGCTTTAGTCCTAGGTTCTTAGGGTTTAACCCTAGTTAATAAAAAGATTATGAGATTTAGCGAATCCCTTTGTCACTAAGTCTCTATATATGACTGGGTTAAGTTAAAGGTTAACGTCATGTTTGGGCCTGGCAGTTAAATTTCATTGAGCGATCTTAAGACTTTGTGTTCGCACAATCTCTTGTTTCCTGGCAGTTATCTTTTTCATCTAGCAACCTGGTGAGCGGTTACCTTTTCCTACAGTCGCTAGATCTCATAATGCCTATCAGCTAGTGTTAAAGTTTAGTGAGATCTTAAGATTGTCGCTAGACCACTAAGGAAAGATGCATGATGTTTAATCTCATAGTGTAGCAATAGCCATTGATCTTCCTTCCAAGGAAATGCTTTAGTTTGTGGGTCTGTTGTCACTTCTATTAGAGATTCTTGCTTCCAATTGGTCGAGAGGTGGTGACTTGTCCAATTTTTTAGAGTGGCCCCGGTAGACTATGTCCCTTTTAGATCAACAGCTGGCGTATAATCTCATGGGGTTTCTCTGACACATGAGATTATGCACCGACCATCGATCTTTCTTTATTATTGAGGCTCTGATGGTTTGTCCTTTCTTACTGATGTGCTCATCTTCTATTGGTTCCTGTATGCTGATGAGGATTTTCAGGTGGACCCATCTGTTAGTGGGGTCCTAGTTCTAATAGGATCTAAAACTGGTGCATGATCAGAAGGAATATTCAAAGGATATGAGATCATGCACCCACCGTTGGATTGGAATCAACACTGTAGTGGGTCTGCTGTCAGAGGCTGTCGAGGTGTTTGCTGATCAAGTGGTCAAGGGTGAATGGAAAGTTGACATGTGGCAGCTCTGGGCCCAAGGTTTAGTGAAGTATTCTATGAATTAGTGACTAAAGGGTTATCTCATGTTCGCCAGACTTAACCGGGGTCAGCTAAAGTATTAAATGATTCTATGACTGAAGGAAATTGGAACCTGAGGTAAATGCTGAGTTAGTTCTGTAGTCAAATTTTGAGCCCGGGTAAAAAGGAGGATCTGACGATCACATTTTAAAGAGAGATTGAGTTTCAAATGCCAACCGTCGATAAGGATTTTTAGCACCATCGGTGACCGTTTTATCATTTTTTAAATTCAAATATCTCAAAATATTAGATTTCAATAGTTATGGCAAGACCGAGTTGTAGGAAGGTAGGTGGATCATGGTGGCTGGATTTTTTATAGGTATAAACATGAAATGGACATGCAAACATAGATATCTGATCAGCTAGGATATTTTCATGTGCATTTATGGTTGGTTTGGACAAAATTAGGGTTTAATTATTATATAAAAAATTGTGTAACCCTAATTAGATATTTTTCTCCTACCTGTGTGCATTGGAGGAGATGTATATAATGTTTTTTAGAGAGCTTTAGAGCTAAGAATGGACTTTTTGTAAAAGAAGAGTTGGACAATTATAAAGAGAAAAAAATATCTTTTCTTAGAAATCTATCTGTGGCATTCTTCTTTGCTCTCTGGCTTTCCATAGTTCTAAATTCCCATTGATAATTCAATTATTGAAGATATTTTGTGACATTTCTCATGTCTCTATACCTTCTTGTGTGAGTTATCTCTTAATGAATTCAGTATTTACATGCTTCTTAGTGATATCTTAGGGTTATTGATCCCACTTTCTTTCTACAATTTTGTGTATCATTGTGGATGATTTGATGTGAATGCTTTTGTGGGTATACTTCAACCCCTTAACTATCTTGTCTCATTCCTATATCGAGTTGTAGAGGTGAATGTTTGTTTGCAAGTCATAGATTGTTGTCTAACTCCAAAGGGTGTCATTGCTTGTGAAAGAATCTCTCTTTCCCTAAATACCCTCTTTTATTTACAGACCCTTCTATGAAATAGTTATGCAAGCCTATTCAGTGAGTTGTGATCTCCTAGACCTAAGTTTGTGCATTGAATCCATGTTTACACTGTAATTCATACCTTCATTTCAGTGCATCACCTAGTAGGTAGTTTGCTTTCAGTCATTTCCCTTTCAAGCATTCCTTCTATCCCTTTCCCTCAAAAGATTTACTTTTCTTGTCTAGAAGAAAATTAAGGTGATTATCCAAGAGGAACAAGCCTAGAACCTAGAGGTCTCATCTCAGTTAGCAAGGGTCCCACAACTTGGAGATGATTTTGATGTTATACTAGGTTATCAAGACTATGAGAGCTTGAAACAAGGGTACAAACTTAGTGTATAACAATTCTAGCATGCCCTTTGGGACTACAAAAGAAATTATTATTTGAAGATTATGTCATCCCTGATATATAGATTGCATAATATAGACCTTTAGAGGTTGTTCTATCAAGTTTATCTAGCAACTCAACTAATTTCAAAGATCCAAGCCAAGCTTGTTTAAATTTTATAAGAAAGATTGAGACTAGGAGCTCAAAGCCTGCTCAATTTTTAGAGTTGCCCTCAAAAAGAAGTTACAAAGGTAGGTCAACTCAAAGAACATCCCCTACAAGGAGAGTTCAATCTACACCTCCTGATAGCTTAGAAAGGAGACCTTTTCCCTTTCATTTCAGAAGAAGAGGAAGATCTCTAACCAGAGATCTAGAGGAAGATTCAAATCCTATAGTAAATACAACTCACGTAGTTGTTAACCTTCAGATTCCAACTCCTGCAATGGCTAGGTAGTTTTCCTTTGTACCTTTCAATCAAGGAAGTCCCTTGGCATTTTCTCAACATCATGATGTGCCCTTGGTGGCAATAAAGAGTATACCTAATTTCATAGGTGAAGGGTAGACAACCTCTTTTGAGCACATAAGAGATGTGAACACCATCTGTAGCATACACAACATAAGCTAGGAAGATGTGGCCACCAAATTATTAGCAGCCTCTGTAAAAGGTAAAGCTATTGAATGGTTTAGAACTTTAACTATTGGTTCTATTAATTCATGGGATGGGTTAGGAGATGCATTGAGTAAACATTTTGAGGATAAATGAAATAATTTGTCTTTGGTTGAGTAGTTGACAACCATTAAAAGAGACCCTCAAGAGAAAATGATAGATTACAATAGTAGGTTCCTTAAAACATGGAATAGGATTCCAGTCTTAGTGAGACCATCAGCTGACCATGCTTTCCTCTACTACTTGCAAAGTTTGAATGGTCAAATTTTTGTCATGATCCAATCTATGGGTGGTACTTCTTTACCCCAAGCTTTTGACATAGCTGTCAAGGCTGAAAATTGTTTAATCCAAGCAGACATGATACAAAGAAGGCCACCAATGCCCATTTTTCCTAGCTTTCAACCCATTGCACCTACCCAAGTACCCCTATTTACCCCTATTCCCACCATATTAGCACCTTAGGCTAGTACTAGTGGCTAGGAGATAACAACAAATTTCTCTCAAGAGCTACAAGAGATGAAGAATAGCCAACAATGTAGTCAACAAGAGATGACAAACTTGTTGCAGACCTTAACTAAAGAGGTCACAAATTTGAAGAGGCAAGGTCAAGGAATTAGAGCACCCTTTCAGCCACAAGGCCAAGGTCCTAATCAACAATATCAGAATCAAGGATAGACTTACCAACAAAATAGGCCACCATACCAAGGAGGCTATCAAGGAAAAAGACAAAATTTTAATCAAAGACCATTCCAACCATATAACCCTACACCTCTTAATTCTACAAGTCCAGTAAGGGATATGGTTCCTGGTCAAAATAATATGGCCATGGAGAATGAATGGTGCATTCTTTGTAATCAACCTCATAACTAGGCTACATGTTTAAATGGATGGATGAACCAAGCTCTAATGGTTCAGAATGCCTCCCAAGCTCAATCAAAGGATTCATCCAGTGGATCAGCCCCTCAACAAGAATCACAAGAGAATGAGACTACTCTCTTTAATTGGGAGAAACCACACTTCAATGGAGTCAATGATGAGGTTGCTTTTGTTTCTTATACAAGAGAAAAAAGAAGAGCTCAAGACATGGAAAGAGCAGATTCCAATGCTAAAGCCACTACATCTGTAGAGCTACTGTAGCAAGCCACTCCCATCATACCTAAGGAGGCCCCTGTCATCACAAGCGAGGAAGGCCAACATTCTAAAGAAGTGGAGCCCATCATAGTGAAAACACAACAAAGGGTACACACTGTGACACCTTTTAATATTGTAGAGAACATGAAGAATGTGAATGTCACCATGTCTATGTGGGACTCTTTGGCTCTTCCAAGACAACCTAAAATTTTGAAGAAGGCCATGACAGAAGTGGCAACTCCTCAACCTACAAAAGAAGCCGCAAAGCCAGTGTTGGTTAACACTGATCAAAAAAAGGAGGCTCCAAGTAGCAACTTCAAAACCAACACCATGCATGGTAGGAACTCAAAGCCACCCCCCTTTTATGTATCTTTAATCATTGGAAAATCTTTAGTGCATAATTGTATGGTAGATTGTGGAGCTACTAGCACTGTAATGCCCAAGAAGGTGGCTGACCAATTAGGACTAAAATATGAGCCCTTCCAAAAGAAGGTCACACAACTTGATGGATCCTCAATTAATACTATAGGTGTGGCCAAGGATACCAGTCTAATCCTACATGCTAATCCTAATTTTTCCATCCTCCTTGATATATATATCATAGATCTCCCTGCATTATTTGCCATATGTTTGTCAATGGAGTTTATAGCGAAGATAGGAGGCTATCTATCTTCTAACTAGTCTCACATGCTATTTCATACAAGATATGGGACCGAGGTCACCATTAAGTTAGAACCAATGGTAGCACACCATATAGAGCCATATGTATCTAATACCATCAATGCAAACTACCCTATATTTGATGACAGTGACTTCTAAACCATTAGTGAAGAAAGCACAAAGATAGAGAGTATCCCTAATATTCTTCTAGATGAAAGAGCTTCAGAGGCCCAAGAAAATATTATTTAGGATTTTGGTTTGGGAAGTTATTTGATACAAGAGAGTGGATCCATAGAACCAAGCCTCCTCAAAGAAGACACTGATTCAAAGGATCAGAACAATCAGGTTTGGGAACTATTTTTTGATGGAGCTAGAAGTAGACATGGTTCTGGTGGTGGTGCTATGTTAGTGTCCCCAAAAGGAGAAAGGTATTATACTACCTTTAGATTTAATTTCTCCTACACTAGCAATACTACAGAATATGAAAGCATTGTGAATGGACTAGAGTGGGCTAGAAAAAGAGGGCTCAAAGCCTTAAAAGTTTATGGTGACAGTGAGTTAGTTGTCAGCCAACTGAGAGGGATAAGTGAAACCAAAAATGACACCATGAAAGCATACAAACATAGAGTTTGGGATGCAATTGAAGATTTCCATCCCTAGAAAGCTAAATCAAAATGCAGATAGATTAGCTTTTTTTGGATCTCAGTATGACATTCCAAATAGCATTTCAAAAGAGGTAGATCAACAGCATATCAAAGTGATTGTCGGACACTCTATTCCTGATAATAATGTCAATTGGTAGGTGTTTGACAATGATGAACAAATTTTTCATTTCTTGTTTGAAGAAGATGTCTTTTCAAGGCATAATCAAGAGAGATTATCACAAAATTATGGTGACCAAGTGATACAACTAAAGTCCAATAAGATGCCTAGAGGTCTTGTTACCTTAGAGACTATCTTCAACAAGGATGATGAAGTTAAGAAGAACAAATCTGGCCTGGTAGTTCAACAAGAACATTGTATTGAATTAGAGTTGGAACTAGGTAAAAATTTACAATTTGGAAAGATAAACACTGAATTGGAAAAGCAAACTTACACCCAACTTTTCAAAGAATTCAGTGATGTTTTTGCAAGGCAATATGAAGACCTCAAAGGTTTTGATCCAGCCCTTGCCCAACACACTAGTGAATTAGAGCCTAATGCCAAACCAGTGAGGCAAAAACAAAGGCTTGTTAATCCCAAGCTTGAGCCACTTATGCATAAAGAAGTGCTCAAATAGATAGAAACTGGTATCATCTACCCCATTAAGCATACTAGTTGGGTTTCCAACCTTGTTCCAGTCAAGAAGAAGAATGGGGAGCTGAGGTTATGTGTTGACTTTAGGGATCTTAACAGAGCTTCATTAAAGGACTGCCATCCACTACCCTCTATGGAACAAATCTTATAATCTATCTTTGGATCAGAGAGATTTTCATTATTGGATGGCTATTCAGGATACAATCAGATCCTAGTAAATGAAGAGGATCAATACAAGACTACATTTAAAACCAAGTGGGGAACCATGGCTTATCAAAAGATGCCCTTTCATTTGTCAAATGTAGGTGCTACATTTCAAAAGGCAAGGGATACAGCCTTTAAGAGCCTCATGTACAAGTTTGTATTGGTCTACTTAGATGACATAACTGTCTATTCAAAACATGTAGTAGATCACATCAAACATTTGAGGAAGATCTTTGAAAGGTGTAGAGAATTTGGGATATCTCTTAATCCCAAGAAATGTGTGTTTGTAGTTCATGAAGGAAAATTGTTGGGATATGTAGTATCCAAAGAAGGAATTACAGTAGATCCTGAGAGAATTGTAGCCATCCTAGAATTACCATTGCCACATCATAAGAAAGGTCTCAAATCTTTCATAGGAAAGATTAATTTTGTTAGGTGTTTCTTGCCTAATATTTCAGATTTACTCAAGCCTTTGACAGCCATGCTAAAGAAGAGTTCAACTTTCAATTGGACTAAAGAAGGAAAAGCTAATTTCTAGGCTATCAAAGAGGCCTTAACAGAAGCTCCTACCCTATTAAACCCAAATTTTAGTAAGAATTTTATCATTTATGCTTATGGAGGACATGATATTATATTTGCAATGTTGACTCAAGAAAATTCAGAAGGATTGGAGAAGCCTATTGCTTTCTTTAGCAAAGGTTTAGAGGAGTATGAATAGAGATACTCTTTTGTAGAAAAACATGCACTTGCTGTGGTAAAGAGCTTTAAAAAGTTTAGATATCTATTGACCCATAGCAAGGTATACTTGAAATTCACTCATCCATGTGTTAAAGAATTTTTGCTTTTCAAGGACCTAAATGAAAAAAGGGCTGGTTGGATCACCAAGGTAATGGAATATGATATTGATATTCAGACCACCAAGCTGGTTAGAGGAAGAGGTCTTTGTGAGCATTTGGTAGGGGATGAAAGTTCAAAGAAATTAGAGCAAATGGATGCATCTCTGGTTGTGCATTCTATAGAAGAACATGCCAAGACATCAGGTTGGTTGCCTAACATGGTTAATTTCTTGAAGATATGACAATGTCCTACAGATCTAGATTTAGCCAAAAGGAGGTATTATAGAATGCAATCTATTCCTTTTGTGTTGATAGATGAAGTTATTTTCAGAAAGGATCACAATGGTGTCCTTTTAAGATGCATTGATTCAGAAAAGATAGTTGATGTCCTATTTGAATTTCATGATGGACCTTCTGGAGGTCACTTTTCTCCTAGGACTACTACTTTTAAAATCATGAGGGCTAGATACTATTGGCTATCTATCTTTAAGGATAGTCATGATTATGTGAGAAGATGCATCAAATGTGCTATGTTTGTAGGAAAACAAAGGCTTGTAGCCTTGCCCCTACAACCAGTCAGAACAGAGCAACCTTTCATGAAGTGGGGTATAGATTTTATTGGCATGATTAATCCTCCATCTAGTGCAGGACACAAATGGATAATTACTGCAACTGATTATTTCACTAGATGGACAAAGGTAGTTGCCTTAAAAGACTCAAATGAGAGTGTTGTATTAAGCTTTTATGATGATATAATTCACAGATTTGGCACTCCAGACTCCATAATATTAGATAATGCATTGGCATTCATAGGCCTCAAAGTATCAGAGTGGGTAGTTAAGAATGGCATCTATTTGAATACTAGTTCCAATTACTACCCCGAAGGCAATGGCTTAGCAGAATCAACAAATAAGAACTTGATTAGGATAATCAAGAAGACTCTACAAGACAACCAAAGGGATTGGCATACCAAACTAAGGTCTACCTTATGGCTAGACAGAATTACTCCATAGAAGATCATTGGGAATTCCCCTTATGTGCTAGTGTATGGAAAAGAGGCTAAGTTGTCCATCTCAATTGAATTACCTGCTTTGGACCTAGCTACACAATATGCTTTGTTTGAAGAGGGAGATCCCTTGCAGATCAGATATGCTCAGTTCATGGAGCTAGAAGAACTTAGAGACAAATCCGTGAAAGATATGGAGTTCCATCAGATTCAGACAAAGAAGAGCTTTGATAAAAGAGACAGGATCATAAATTTCATGGTTGGGGATGTAGTCCTCAAGTGGGATGAGTTCAGAGCCAAGCCTGGCAGACATACAAAATTTGATTCATTTTGGGGTGGACCATTTGTTATAACAGAGAGCAAGGGGTCTAATGCTTTTCAAATATCAACTCTTGAAGGAGACACCTTGCCAATATCAGTGAATGGTTTCCATTTGAAGCCCTACTTTGAGGTTAATCCCTCTCTATAAAATCTTGTAAATATGTGTTTCTTGCTTTCTTTCCCTGTTTCCTAGGTTAGTTTCCTACTTTTTAAGAATTGCTTGTGTACAAGTTCATTCTTCTAGTTCAAGTTTGTCTCTCTGTCAAAGTGTTGTATTCCTGAGATGACCCCATGCTCAATGAATTATGTCAAGGCCACTGATCAATGTCTAGTAGGCCGACATCTAGCAGAAATCACCAAAATGTTACCCAAAATTCCATATTCTATGCAATTTTGGCCATGGGCTAGGCTAAAGCTTCATCTTTTAAGTCCTGTTGCCCCCTGAAAATTTCATGGTTTTCGGCCTTGTCTTCTAGTCTCTACAAATTCTTTAAACCCTCTGGCCTAAAGGTTTAAATTTGAAAACCTAGCCGTTGTGCCAAAAAACCCTAAAAAACCCTAGAAAACCCTTCGGCCTATAATATTTCATCATTACCTTTTTTAGCCACTTAAGTCCCCAATTTCCCATGTGCACTTTTCCATCATTAGCTGGTTGCGAGATCTCTAAAGCCTAGAAGAATATTCCCTTTTTATCTCCTGACCCCACGACTTCCTTGTATCTCTTTATCTCCTAATCAAAAGGCATATTCCCTTTTCATTTAGTGACTTGGCAATGGTTCCCTCAGTCCCGTAGTCTCCAGATGGTCGGCAGTCAATTTTTGTGAAAGGTTAAGTTTTTCCAGTGATCTAACAACTGAAGGCTTTCTCGCGTTCTCATGATCTAACTTATGGTTTAAGTCTTATTCAATGATCATGAGAATACTCTAGTCACTCATTCTCTAGATCTGACCACAGTTTATGATGGGTCTTCTTTTCCCTTCAATTGTAGAGTCTTAAGAAGGAAATGAGTTAAGTCAAGATGATTCGGTGACTTGGAGACTTAAGTGTTGTCGCTAGATCTTTGAATCTAGTTACCAAGGTAAAATATAAGTTGAAAAGCCTTAGTCGCATTGTTGGAAACAATTGTCTGAAGGAAATTGCTACTCAATTATGTATTGTCTTTGATGTCACACTATGTCATAGTTTGCAGTAATCTACTTCTACCGAGCTCAGTCGGTCTGCCAGACAGGGATATTAGTGCTTACCGAGTCCACTCGGTTATCGAAGAAAAGCAGTGTTTACCGAGTTCACTCGGTTGCCGAAGAAAGTCTAGTGTTTACCAAGTTCACTCGGTTGCCGAAGAAAGTCTAGTGTTTACCGAGTTCACTCAGTTGCCGAAGAAAGTCTAGTACTTACCGAGTTCACTCGGTTGCCGAAGAAAGTCTAGTACTTACCGAGTTCACTCGGTTGCCGAAGAAAGTTTAGTACTTACCGAGTTGACTCGGTTGTCGAGGAAAGTTAGTATTTACCGAGTTCAGTCGATTATCAAAGGTGAAGGATTGTTGGTGTTTACCGAGTTCCCTCGGTCTCCGAAAAATTATAAGAGATATGGTCACCGAGCACTATCGGCCCTTGAAGGATTTTTGCAAATAGAGTTTACTTAATTCAGCCGACTGTTATACTAAATAATGACGACTTGACTAATCCAAAATCATATAAATAAAAGGTCAATTGTGAAAAGTAAAAATAACACAACAGAAGATTTACAGAAGAAAAGAAGGAAAGATATATGCGAGTTTGTGAAGGATGTTCAGATATCCTTTAGGAGCAGCAGAGATTTATTCGATCAGAGAAGATCAGACTTATGCAGAACAGAGATCTGTAATCAGCAAGATAGTTGCATTATTATACAGGTCACTTTTTCATTGTTATCTTCTTATCATTGTAACAGTGAATTCAAATCTCTTAACCGAGTTGGTTTAACAGCCATAATATAAATCCTCTAACAAGGTGACAATTCCATTGAATTGTTTTCAAGACCTCTTACCAGGCCACTCCTAGCTGGGTGTTTTAAATCCTCTAACAAGGTCACACCTAACAGTGTGTTTTGTAACCTTTTACCGGGTTGGCTTCTAACCGGGCATCACTTCAGAAAAGTGAAAATCAGTATCTAGATACATTGGTGGTTTTTCCCATATTGGGTTTCCACGTTAAATCTTGTGTCTCTTGTGTTCTTAATTGCTTCCTCAATCATTTACATGCACTGATGAATATCTAAAGATAATATTGCTAATACTTTCTGCATCTTCAAAGTTACTGAAATCTATTTACCGAGTGCTAAAACAGACAACATTGTTAAAATATCTTAAAGGATCTGCAAAGAATTAATTGTGAAGTGTTTTTATGGTTGACTGATTCACCCCCCCTCTCAGTCACTTCATCCATATTCCATCAATTGGTATCAGAGCTTTTGGTGCTTGCAGGAAGGGTTTCAAAGACCTAAGCTAAAGATCAGGATGTCTTACAAGAGGGAAATTCCAAAGCTTAACAGAGATAACTTTTCAGCATGGCAAGGTCTCATGCGACTTCATCTGGCTTCCATTGGTGATTCAAGATGCAAATACATTGATGAAGAGTATACAATTCCTAATGGCGCATTAACTGTTGAAGACATTGCAGATAAAAAGACTCACAACACCATGATGATAGACATTGCATCTGCTCTCAGCTATGAAGAATTTGATGATATTAAAGACTGCACTACTGCATATGAAATGTGGGTGGCACTGAAGAAAATATATGGTGGTGATGCAAATGTGAAGAGAGCCAAAGCAGAAAGCCTAAGAGGACAGTTTGACAAGATGAATATGAAGGAAGATGAAAACATTGCAAAATATGTTGAAAGAATCAAAGCAAGTGTAAGTGCAATCAGAGCTTCTGGAGGAACAATATCAGATGAGACTGTTATAAGTAAGGTACTCAGAACACTACTCCCTATCTATGCAATAAGAGTATCAGCTATTCAAGAAAGAAGATGTGAAGCAAACCACAGTATAACTTTGGATGCTTTAGTTGGAAGATTGACAGCTTTTGAATTAGACAACTATGATAACTATGTTCCTAGTTCCAAAAATATTGAATCAGCATTTGAGGCCAAGGTTTCACTAAAGAAGAACAAGAAAATTAAAGAAGTTCAGATAGACAGTGAAGAGGAATCAGAAGAAAGTTCTGATAGTGATCTTGAAATTGTAGAAGCATTACTTGCAAAGAAGTACTCTAGAGGGAAAGGTAAGTATAAAGGTAAAACTCCTTTAATCTATTTTTCATGCGAAGAAATTGGACATATTGCAGCTAGGTGCCCAAACAAGCAAGTCAAAGAAGAAAAGAGAAGTCACAAGTACTATGGAAAAAAGAATTTCAAATCATACAAGGATAAAGGTAAGAAATCATGTTTTATGGCTAAAGATTCTGATGATAGTGAAGAAGAAATTGTCTTTATTGCTATAAAAGATGAATCTGATGATGATGAAGATAAGATAGCACTTATTTCTCATATAAGAAAAGATGATATATGGATAATAGACAGCGGATGTTCACACCACATGACTGGTGACAAGACAAAATTTGAATATCTAGAAGACTGTGACAATGGTAATGTAAGATTTGGAAACAATGAACCTTGTTGTATAAAAGGAAAAGGAAGAATCTCATTAACCAAAGAACTCATATGTGATAATGCTTACTGGGTTGAAGGACTAAAACATAATCTTCTAAGTGTAGCACAGCTAATCAACACTGGTTTCAAGGTTGAATTCATGAATGGTCAAGCAAGACTGCTGGATGGAAAAGGAAAACTCATTGGATCAGGAAAACAAACAAAAGGTAACTTATTTTATCTTGATCTCAATGAATATTCATGCCTTATTGCTCAAATAGAAGAAAGTTGGCTATGGCACAAAAGGTTATGTCATGTGAATTTTGATAACATGATAAAAATAAGCAAATTCAAGAAGGTTAGAGGCATTCCTACTTTGAAGAAACCTGACACTGGTCTATGTAAGAATTGTCAGATTGGCAAAATGAGTAAAACAAGTTTCAAAAGTAAGAACTATCAGTCTAAAGAAATTTTGGAAATTGTGCATACTGATTTATGTGGACCTATTGGAATACAAAGCTATACTGGAGATAAATTCTTTATTCTTTTCGTTGATGATTATTCTAGAATGATGACTGTTATGTATTTAAGAGAAAAATCAGAGGCATTTGAAAAGTTCAAATGGTACTTAGCAAGAGTAGAAAAAGAAATGGGGAAAAGATTGAAATGCTTAAGATTAGACAGAGGTGGTGAATTCATCTTCCATGACTTTAACAACTTCTGCATTGAAAGAGGAATCAAAAGGCAGGTATCAGCTCCTAGAACTCCTGAGCAGAATGGAATAGCAGAAAGAAGAAACAGATCTATTATGGATTGTGTAAGGACTCTAATGATAGAAAAGAACATTGCTATAAAGTACTGGAAGGAAGCTATCAGCACTGCAGTTCATACCTTGAACCGAGTACAATTGAAGAAAGACACATTCAAAACTCCCTATGAATTATGGTATGGCTATAAACCTAATGTAAGTTATATGAAAATATTTGGTAGCAAGTGTTATATCTTAAAAGAATCCAGAAGAAATAAATTTGATGTAAAAAGTGATGAAGGAATATTCCTAGGATATTCTAGCAAAAGCAAGGCATACAAATGTCTGAACTTATCTACTCACAAAGTCATAGAAAGTATACATGTGAAATTTGATGAGTTTGCAGAAAAGACTGAGGAAGAAAGCAAAAGGGAACCTGAGAACTACAGAAGATTCATTTACATTGAACCTGAAACATTGACAGACACAACTATCAACAAGGAAGCTATATCTACCGAGCCGAGCACAGTTACTGAGTCACAAGAAGAAGTTCAAACCGAGTCACAGGAAGAAATTCAGACCGAGTCTCAGCCTGAAGTTACTGAGCAAATATCTACCGAGCCCGAGCAACCTGAAGAAGAGATCCTAGAAGACAATAGCATGAATCATTCAAAAGGCAAGGAACCTATACTAGCCAAATATGTCAGAAGACATCATACACCAGATCAAATCATTGGAAACAAATCAGATGGCACTATGACAAGAAGCAAGCTAAAAGGAACATGTCTACTTACTGATTTTGAACCTAGAAATATCAAAGATGCATTAGAGAATGAAAGTTGGATTGAAGCAATGAATGAAGAATTAGAACAAATACAAAAGAACAAAACTTGGACTCTTGTACCTAGACCTAAAGATAAGAATGTAATTGGAACAAAATGGGTATTCAGAAATAAACTGAATGAAGATGGTCAAGTATCTAGAAACAAAGCTAGACTGGTATGTAAAGGTTATTCTCAAGAAGAAGGTATAGATTATGGAGAAACTTTTGCTCCTATTGCAAGATTAGAAGGTGTAAGAACTCTACTTGCTTATGCAGCACACAAAGGATTTAAGGTATATCAGATGGATATAAAATCTGCATTTCTCAATGGAATTCTTGATGAAGAAGTCTACATTGAACAACCTGAAGGTTTTGTTGATCCAGACAAAAGGGACATGGTCTGCAGGTTACACAAAGCATTGTATGGTTTAAAACAAGCTCCTAGAGCATGGTATGAAAGACTCCATAACTATTTGATCCAGATTAATTTCAAAAGAGCTAATGATAACAGCAATCTGTATATTAAAGAAGGACCGGATGACAAAATTGTACTGGCAGAAATATTTGTGGATGATACTATATTTACAGGGAATGAGGATCAGTGCAAAGAATTTTTAGAACAAATAAACAGAGAATTTGAAATGTCTATGTTTGGTTTAATAAAATTCTTTGTTGGTCTTCAAATTCAGCAAAGCAAGAATGGTATATACATTACTCAATCCAAATACATTAAGGAGATACTTAAGAAGTTTGGAATGGAAGATTCAAAACCAGTTGGTACACCCATGTGTACTGGACTGAAACTTACCAAAAATGATGATTCAAAAGAAGTTGATCAGACCCTATACCGATCTATGATTGGAAAATTGCAGTATGTAGTACATACAAGACTTGATATTGCCTTAGCAGTCGGTATAGTAGCTAGATTCTCAGCAAAACCTAAGGAAAATCACATGATGGCAATCAAAAGAATCTTAAGATACTTAAGAGGAACTGAAGAGTATGGTTTGTGGTATAAATTTGGAGGCAATCTAGACTTGAAAGTGTTTACTGATGCTGATTGGGCAGGAAACATTGATGACAGAAAAAGCACAAGTGGTGGAGCATTTTTTCTTGGAAAAAGACTGGTATCCTGGACTAGTAAAAAGAAGAATTGTACATCTCAATCCACAGCCGAAGCAGAATATGTTGCTGCTGCAGTAAACTGTTCAAATATTGTTTGGTTTAAACAGCTATTAGAAGGTATGAAGGTTGAAATCAAAGAACCAGTTGTTATATTTTGTGACAATACCAGTGCAATAAACATTTCTAAGAATCCAGTGATGCATTCCAAAACCAAGCACATTGCTATTAAATATCACTTTGTTAGAGAATTGGTGCAGGACAAGGAAATCAGATTAGAATATATTCATACAAAAGAACAGATTGCAGACATTTTTACCAAACCATTACCTAAGGATGCATTTATGTATCTAAGAGGTAAGTTAGGGGTCCTTCCCCTATCCGAGGCTCACTAAATACATTTTTAGTGATGCATCAACAAGAACATGATTGAAAATCAACCTGTTGATGCAGCATATTAAAGGACTCATTGCATATGAATCAGTACTTGAGGTACATTAATTTTCACCGGTAATATGTGAATTGTCTTTGGCATGTGTTGTCAAAGAGGGAGTGTTTGCTATGTCTTTACTATTGCTCTTTACTATTGCTTTCAAGAAATTTTCAATAGTCAGAAGGAAGAATTTTTAGGTTACAGGAAGTTTGCTGACAGAGGGAGATTTGAATCCAAACCGAGCTAACTCTTTCAAATTTCTTATGCTATGACATATTGTGTTGCCATCAATGCCAAAGAGGGAGATTGTTGGAAACAATTGTCTGAAGGAAATTGCTACTCAATTATGTATTGTCTTTGATGTCACACTATGTCATAGTTCGCAGCAATCTGCTTCTACCGAGCTCAGTCGGTCTGCCAGACAGGGATATTAGTGCTTACCAAGTCCACTCGATTATCGAAGAAAAGCAGTGTTTACCGAGTTCACTCGGTTGCCGAAGAAAGTCTAGTGTTTACCGAGTTCACTCGGTTGCCGAAGAAAGTCTAGTGTTTACCGAGTTCACTCGGTTGCCGAAGAAAGTCTAGTACTTACCGAGTTCACTCGGTTGCCGAAGAAAGTCTAATACTTACCGAGTTCACTCGGTTGCCGAAGAAAGTTTAGTACTTACCGAGTTGACTCGGTTGTCAAGGAAAGTTAGTATTTACCGAGTTTAGTCGGTTATCAAAGGTGAAGGATTGTTGGTGTTTACCGAGTTCCCTCGGTCTCCGAAAAATTATAAGAGATATGGTCACCAAGCACTGTCGGCCCTTGAAGGATTTTTGCAAATAGAGTTTACTTAATTCAGCCGACTGTTATACTAAATAATGACGACTTGACTAATCCAAAATCATATAAATAAAAGGTCAATTGTGAAAAGTAAAAATAACACAGCAGAAGATTTACAGAAGAAAAGAAGGAAAGATATATGCGAGTTTGTGAAGGATGTTCAGATATCCTTGAGGAGCAGCAGAGATTTATTCGATCAGAGAAGATCAGACTTATGCAGAACAAAGATTTGTAATCAGCAAGACAGTTGCATTATTATACAGGTCACTTTTTCATTGTTACCTTCTTATCATTGTAACAGTGAATTCAAATCTCTTAACCGAGTTGGTTTAACAGCCATAATATAAATCCTCTAACAAGGTGACAATTCCATTGAATTGTTTTCAAGACCTCTTACTAGGCCACTCCTAGCTGGGTGTTTTAAATCCTCTAACAAGGTCACACCTAACAGTGTGTTTTGTAACCTTTTACCGGGTTGGCTTCTAACCGGGCATCACTTCAGAAAAGTGAAAATCAGTATCTAGATACATTGGTGGTTTTTCCCATATTGGGTTTCCACGTTAAATCTTGTGTCTCTTGTGTTCTTAATTGCTTCCTCAATCATTTACATGCACTGATGAATATCTAAAGATAATATTGCTAATACTTTCTGCATCTTCAAAGTTACTGAAATCTATTTACCGAGTGCTAAAACAGACAACATTGTTAAAATATCTTAAAGGATCTGCAAAGAATTAATTGTGAAGTGTTTTTATGGTTGACTGATTCACCCCCCCTCTCAGTCACTTCATCCATATTCCATCACGCATAATCTCCAGATATAACCAAAGGTAAAGAAAGTCATTTAGTGACTTGGAGATTACTTTAGTCGTAGGTTCTCAGGGTTTAACCCTAGTTAATAAAAAGATTATGAGATTCAACGAATCCCTTTATCGGTAAGTCTCTAGATATGAATGGGTTAAGTTAAAGGTTAATGACATGTTTGGGCCTGGTGGTTAAATTTAATTCAGTGATCTTGTGACTGTGTGTTTACGCAATCTCTTGTTTCCTAGCAGTTATCTTTTTCATTTAGCGACCTGGCAAGCGGTTACCTTTTCCTACAGTTGCAGATATCGTAATGCCTAGCAGCTAGTGTTGAAGTTTGATGAGATCTTACGATTGTCCCTATACCACTAAGGAAAGATGCATGATGTTTAATCTTTTGGTGTAGTGATAGCATTTGATCTTCCTTCCAAGGCAACGCTTTAGTTTGTGGGTTTGTTGTCATTTCTGTCAGAGATTCTTGCTTCCAATTGGTCGAGAGGTGGTAACTTGTCTAATTTTTCAGAGCGGGCTCGACAGACTGTGTCCCTTTTAGATCAACGATTGGCATATAATCTCATGGGGTTTCTCTCACACATGAGATTATGTGCTGACCGTTGATCTCACTTTATTGTTGAGGCTCTGATGATGGGTCCTTTCTTGCTGATGTGCTCATCTTCTATTGGTTGTCGTATGTTGATGATGATTTGCAAGTGGACTCGTGTGTCAGTGGGGACCCAGTTCTAACAGGATCTATGGCTAGCGCATGATTGAAAGGAATCTTTGAAGGGTATGAGATCATGCACCTGCCATTGGATTGGAATCAACGTTGCAGTGGGTCCATTGTCAGAGCCTATCGAGGTGTCTACTGATGGAGTGGTCAAGGGCGAATGGAAAATTGGCATGTAGAAGCTTTGGGGCTAGGGTTTAGTGAAGTATTCTATGAATTAGTGACTAAGGGGTTATCTCATGTTCGCTAGACTTAACCGGGGTCAGCTAAAGTATTAAATGATTTAACGACTAAAGGAAATTGGAACCCGAGGTAAATATTGAGTTAGTTCTGTAGTCAAATGCTGAGCCTAGGTAAAAAGGAGGATCTGACAGTCACATTTTAAAGAGAGATTGAGTTTCAAATGCCAACCATTGATAAGGATTTTTAGCGCCACCGGTGACTGTTTTATCATTTTTTAAATTCAAATATCTCAAAATATCAGATTTCAATAGTTATGGTGAGACCGAGTTGTAGGAAGGTAGATGGATCATGGAAGCTAGATTTTTTATGGGTATAAACATGAAATGGACATGCAAACATAGATATCTAATCATCTGGGATATTTTCATATGCATTTATGGATGAGTTGGATAGAATTAGGGTTTAATTATTATATAAAAAATTGTGTAACCCTAATTAGATATTTTTTTCCTACCTGTGTGCATTGGAGGAGATGTATATGATGTTTTTTAGAGAGCTTTAGAGCTAAGAATGGACCTTTTGTAAAAGAAGAGTTGGAAAATTGTAAAGAGAAAAAAGTATCTTTTCTTAGAAATCTATCTGTGGCATTTTTCTTTGCCCTCTGGTTTTCTACAGTTGTAAATTCCCATTGATAATTTAGATATTCAAGATATTTTGTGACATTTCTCATGTCCCTATGCTTTCTTGTGGGAGTTATCTCTTAATGAATTTAGTATTTACATGCTTCTCAGTGATATCTTAGGGTTCTTGATCCCACTTTCTTTCTGCAATTTTGTGTATCATTGTGGATGATTTGATGTGACTGCTTTTGTGGGTATACTTCAACCACTTAACTATCTTGTCTCATTCCTATATCAAGTTGTAGAGGTGAATGTTTGTTTGCAGGTCATAGATTGTTGTCTAACTCCAAAGAGTGTCATTTCTTGTGAAAGAATCTCTCTCTTTCCCTAAATACCCTCTTTTATTTGCAGACCCTTCTATGAAATAGTTATGCAACCCTATTTAGTGAGTTGTGGTCTCCTAGACCTAAGTTTGTGCATTGAATCCATCTTTTATATTGTAATTCATACCTTTGTTTCAGTGCATCACCTAGTAGGTAGTTTTCTTTTAGTCATTTCCCTTTCAAGCATTCCTTCTATCCCTTTCCCTCAAAAGATTTACTTTTCATGTATAGAAGCAAATTAAGATGATTATCCAAGAGGAACCAGCCTAGAACCTAGAGGTCTCATCTTAGTTAGCAAAGGTCCCACAACCTAGAGATGATTCCCATGTTATACTAGGTTATCAAGACTACAAGAGCTTGAAACTAGGGTACAAACTTAGTGTATAACATTAACATGACTATCAGATAATACATATTTTTTCCTTCCGGTTATGTCTATGGCAATATAATTTAATATCTTGAAAACTAATTAGAGGCCATACTAGGATGGTCACACTAAAATTTGGAGTAAGTATGATACTAGTAAAATAGGTATGAGAGTTGTGCAAGTGTCTGTTGAATAGAGTTGCGACTCCATTCACAAAAAGCTTCATCTTTTTTTCCCCACAAATGATGTTTTTTTCCTCAAAAATGATGTAAAAATTGTACATAATGACATAGCTACAAACTTGAAAATGCTCATCCTTATCATCATCCTAGTCAGAGTCACTAACAAAAAATGAAATTAAGACATTACTTTTAAAAAAGTTGTGCAAGTCAATTTGAGACCAGGAGAGAAGTATAGAGACAAGTTATATTGAGAAGACTATTCAAACTAAAGTTTTTTCATTCTAAATTTTGGGATGTGGGACTCAGTTTGAGCATTAATTAAAAAGCTCAACACATATATCAATTAAAAACATATATCCCCAAGAGCTCAAAAATTCATTGAGAGGAGAGAAATAAGATTTCATATGGTTTATGACTACTACTGGGTACATTTTGAGTGATGCAACTTCATTTATAGACTGTCCTTGGTAATATTGAGCATTATCACAACCATTCTCATATTGGTTACAAAAAATAGGGGTCAAATTTGATCTTATGTTAGGTTTTTGGATGCAAGAAGTGGTTACAACCTATTACTTCCTAGTGTATGAACTTGGGAATGAATTTAATTAGACCTGGATTTGACATTTTTGAAACTGCAATGTCATAATTCAGACTTGCAGCCTCTACTACATGTTGTATTGAAGGTTAGAAACTTTTGTATAATGTGAACTATTTGTTACAAGTATTTTTATTGAGAGGTTTTATGCTTTCGAGTGCTCATTCATTACTGTTATTTCTCAAATCATGTATGAGTATCAAAATGCTTCATGAATGAAAGTGAGTTCCATACCATATTGCATAACTAAAAACTACAATAGAGACACCATATTTTCTTAATAAAAGTGAGTTGTTTGACTTAAGTTCTTAGTTAAAGAGGGAAAAATAATTATAGAAATAGGGGTTGCCTCTTACATTTTAATTAAACAATGTCATAAAATGATAGCACCTAGAACCATTTGTGTGACTAGAAATAAATTCAGATCTGAAATTGAAAATTGCTAAAGAAATATTACCCAATTAAAGATTGGATCTTAGAGGTCCGATTTGCAAAAGAAAATTTCCTCAAATTTGACTTTTGCCCAAAATAGACAAATTTATAGTTAAAATTTATGGAAACAGCCACACAGATCAAATAGTGAGGCTCGGTCTTTCTCAAAATGCTCCCATAAGATATTGATCCCGTATTTAGTTCGTGGGCCTCCAAAAGTTGAAGCAACAATGGCTCCGCTCAGTCTGCACCCTTCTATATTGTTGAAATAATATTCCTAGCAGCCTATAATAACCCTACAAGGCCGAATAGCCCAATCTTATTCCACAAAATATATGCAAATCCAAAAAATTGATAGATATATGTAGATCCAAAAAATTGACAGGAATCACAGATCTAAATAATTAATGACGAAAATGGAAATAAATTTAGATCTAAAATTGAAAAATGCTAAAGAAATATTACCCAATTGCAGATCAGGCCTTAGAGATCTGATTTGCAAAAAAAATTTGTCTCAAATTTGAATTTTGAACAAAATAGGCAAATTTATAGTCAAAATTTATGGAAACGACCACCTGATGCAATGGTGAGGTCTGATCTTGCTCAAAATACTCCTACAAGATGCTGATCACATATTTGGTTCATGGCCCTTCAAAAGTTAAAGTAACAATGGCTCTCCAATGGCTATGCAATGAAGACTCCTATGGCTTTGATACCACATAAGAATTTTCCTAAGGCAATGAATATAATGCCAAGATCTAGAAGCTCAAGAGATAACACAAATAAGAGAGACACGATAATATGATGAAATGAATAATTCAATAATGATCAAATGTTAATGAATAATAGATATCTACAATGTAGATGTGCCTAAATATATAGGCATTGCATGATAACTAGAAGATATGCAAGTGATAAGCTATCAAGTAGACAAGGTGTAATCACATGTCCACCAAAGGTGAATCATCCTTCATTGTACATCAAAGTGTGTGCAACATGAGAGGATGATAATGTGATAAGATCACTAAAGGTGGATTTCACACATAAAGAGGTATGAGAAGACAACTATCACCACCTAAAGTGGAAATTATCCTACTCGTGTGCTAAAATGAAATGCAAACTCCTAGGTGTCTCAAAGAAAACTAATATGAAAATGAATTATCCTAAGTAAACTTAAATAAAGTGTAATTAGTAAATACTTAATCACACCCAAAAAAATGACATGCAATGAGCTGATTAAAGATGCGATTCAATAAAAATAATGCATTTGTAACATAAAAAATACCTTGTAGAAACTTCCCTCAAAACTACACAATAGTTATAAATACTTAATGTGTAGGGAATAAAAACAATGACAAAATGACTAAGAAATGGAAAAAATCTAGATGAGAATGCTACAATGTTTTAATCCAACTATGTGAATAGATTAGAAAGAATAATTCATATTCATCTTTAGACTATGTGAATGGGTTAGAAATAATAACTCCTATTCATCTTCTTGTCTATATTAACACAATACAATAGATGGTCCAAGAACATAACTCTCATTTGTCTTCATACTTCAAAATAGAAATATGAAATGAATAGTAGCCAACATGAAAGAAGGTCCAAATTTAAGTTTAAAATCAAGTCCTCACTTTTGATAAAATTAAACCATTAAGAAATTACACCCTAGATGAAATTCACAATTTCCAAGGTTCCTTTATGCACAACACATTGACAGATGATTGAAAGCTTACCTATCTTGTTTGACCAAGAAGAGAGAAGATAGTACCTCTCAGGACTCATCATTAGAAAAGGCATCTTGGAAAATCAGCTCACCAAGATGGTAAAAACTTTATCAATTTAATATCAATTAGTAAAGAATAAATGCACCAACTAGAATAGGACACCACAAATACTCATAAGTGTGTGCCATAAAAACATATAGAGACAAATTATGTTACTTTAATGAAAAAAATATTGCCTCAACTATGCTTTTTTGTTCACAAACTTAAGGCACCCTTGAGGAAAAAAAAGGAAAGAAAAAGAATCTCGCACAATTATTTTATACTCTATAGCATATTAAAATCAACAAAGAATAATTATAGCCATCATAACTGTTACCTCATCATCTCTGCCACTGGTTCCATAAACCTATATTGATAGGGCTCATTTAAAGAAAGAAAATTTGGTAGCTTTTTCATGACCAACCCATGCTAGAATTACTCAGAGGGGGGGATGAATCATTTAGACTAGTTATCCTACAATCCCAAATTCAAAGATGTAACTTTCAAATCAATTTCAACAAATTTTGTAGCTCAGTAACATAAATTATTATACTGTATGTGCCTTTACCAATTACTAGTTAATTATCTCATTGTAATTACCTACCAAATAAAATATGTAGTATGTAAAGTATGATAATAAAACAATCATCACAGATAACACATAACACAATGATTTAACATGGAAACCCTACAAAGGGAAAAACTACCTAGGACCAGTAACCCAAAATAATTTCACTCTTCTGAAGTGAGCTCGGTGAAGAGCCAACCCTATTAAAGGTTACAATACATACTATTAGGTGTGAGCTTGTTAGAGGATTTAAGACTAATAGTTAACTTTTGACCAGCATTCACTATGGGGTCAATGAGATAACAATTTACATTCCTTGAATGACATAAAGCATAACATAAGATGCTTAAGTCCACTCAGTTACAAAATTTTTTAAATCAATGGTTAAACTGAAACAATAATGATATGATTCCTATAAAACTCAATTGCAAATGTTCAGATCTATTCTAAGCCCATACAAATCCTCTGATCAATAATTTAATTCACTTAACTTAATTTCACTCAATAATAGTTCTTTGACGCTCGGTAATCTTCTATAGTTCGATTCTCCTTCAAAAAATTCGATCAGGCATGCATGAAAAATATTCATGCAAAATCTCTAAAGTCTTCTATCTTCCAGCATGATTCACTAAAGAAACTCATATCTCTTATATAGACAAATAAACCATTTTCATATCAACCATCATATTTTTCCACTTAATCTTCTTCATTGATTTTGCCTCTTAAACCTTCCTTGGCAGATGTGTCAATAACAGGTTTCAATTTCATCCCTTAGATCTTCTCCAAATGTTGTCAGTCGTGGATCTCATAAAAAACTTTATCCTTAAACTCAAAATCATAACAATTTCCAGCTCATCATTTTCTGTCAACTAAACTAAGCATTTAATACTTTCATCCATACTCAGCTAACAAAGAAATACATTGGCAAATACTAGCTCAGTTAATACTATCACTTGTTATACACTACACTGATAGGTGTATACAAAAGTCTTCATTTACCGACCATGTTGTCTTGTACGATTTTTCTTCCTTCTTCATTATAGACTAATGCAACATAAGCAACTCAATAGTATGAAGTCATAGACTCATCAATAATTTACCCAAAGTATTCATTATCCTCATCTATCATATCCATCTTTCTCCATGTAGATATCTCAGTTCTTCATCTTTTCTCCCTTCAACAAATGTTTAGATGTTTGCAAGTAACATGATAAGTATTGTCAAAACTAGTTGACATCAATGACAACATATTGACTGATTTAATTATCTTACATATCATTTCAGTAGCTTGGTGATATCTAATAACTGATTTTCAAGTCATTCAAGTATTCAATCAGTTGTAGTTCATCAATATCTCCCTTTGGCATTGATGGTAACACAAGCAATATGAAATATGCCATACACATACCGAACATCTATTCTACAACTATGTAAGTAAATGTTGTAGCTCGGTGAGCTCAAATTTAATATGTTTAACACTATGAAACATAATAGCATTACAAGTGAAAATTCTCCCTCAAATCTAGATCTTTTCATCTCTTTGATTCCTTCTATTCTCAGCAAGAAATATTCAAGTCTTTTTTATTATCTCTCCCTTTCTCTATGTTTGCAGTAATTTATTTTCATATTGTTTCTTTGTCTTGATCTCTCTCCTTTAGATATTGAAATATCTATCCTCTATTTATCTATCCACTATTTATCTATCCCTTTGACAATAATGCCAAAGAAAAACATAAAACATAAAGCATACAACTCTGCAATAGCTAAGTAATTCTCTGTTCTTCAGTGCATATCACATACCTTAAGTGTACATATAACCAAAAATTTTGTTCTAGCTCCTCCAATCTTTCACAACCTTAGACAAAATCCAAAGTGTGAGCTATGTTGCATCAACATGAGTGATCTTCTGATAATTATAGGTTAATACAACCTCTAGATCATATTAGTGACTACTAGAAAGGGGATGGACCACAAGTCTAGTCCTCAAATATTCGAAAGTGTCCTTCAGTAGAGGCTTGGTAAAAAAATCAGCAAGTTGCTCCTTTGATGTAACATACTTTAGTTTTACTTGCTTCTCCTATACTTTTTCTCTTAAGTAGTGATACTTAATTGATATATGCTTTGTCTTTAAATGCATCACATGATTCTTAGAGATATTTATAGCACTAGTGTTGTCACAAAATATAATCACCAGTTCAGTGATTACCTCATTCATCCCTTCCAACACTTGTTTGATATAAGCAATGTTTTAATAGTTTGTAGTAGCAAAAAACTACTCTGCTTCAGCAATAGATTGAGAAATACAAGATTTTTTCTTACTTGTCCAAGTTACAAGCCTTTCTCCAAAGAAAAGTGCTCTACTAGTTGTGCTCTTTTTGTCATCTATATTTCCAGCCCAATTTGTGTCAGTGTAAACTCTTAGTTCAAATTACCATAAACCATAATCCTCTATTTTCTTTAAGTATCTCAAGATTCTTTTCACTATAACCATATGTGAATCTTTAGGATTGACATAAAATCTAGCCACAATCCCCACTGCATGTGCAATATTAGGCCTACTATGTAAAACATACATCAGTTTACCAATCATAGACCAGTACAATATTTGATTTACCTCTGTAGATTCATCATCCTTTGTCAATTTGTAGCTAGTAACCATCGGTGTTTCCACTAGTTTAGCATCTTCCATGCCAAATGTTCTCAATAATTCCTTAATGTACTTTGATTGTGTGATGAAAATTCCTTCATTTTGATGAATAACCTGCAAACCTAGAAAGAATCTAATCTCTCCAAACATTGAAATTTCAAATTCCTTTCTCATCTCATCACCAAAAGATTTATGAATCTGATCTTGTCCTCCAAAGATTATATCATCAACAATATTTTAGCAATCAAAATAGTATCATCAAATCCTCCTTTCATGTACAAATTATTGTTTTCACTAGTTCTTACAAAACCAATACTTAAAAGATAAGTATGTAACCTTTCATACCATGCTCTCGGTGCTTGCTTCAATCCATATAAAGCTTTGTATAGTCTATATACCATGTCTTTCTGATTCAGATCGACAAATCCTTCTGGTTGTTCTATGTAGACCTCCTCTTCAAATATTCCATTCAAAACATTTGACTTAACATCCATTTGGTATACCTTAAATATTTTATGTGCAGCATATGCAAGTAACATGCAGACTCCTTCTAGTCTAGCAATGGGTGAAAAGGTTTCACCATAATCAATACCTTCTTCTTGTGCATATCCTTTGCAAATAACTCTTTCTTTATTTCTTGTAACCTCACCATTTTCATTCAACTTATTCCTAAAAATCCACTTAGTACCAATAAAAATTTTATCTTTCGGTCTAGGTACTAATGTCCATGTATTATTTTTCTCAATTTTTTGAATCTCTTCATTCATAGCATTGATCCATTCATCATTCTTGAGAGAAACCTTAACATTCTTAGCTTCAAACTCACAAACTAAGCATGCATTTTGTCTTAACTTACTTGTTGTCATCATGTCTGCTTGCTTATCTCCACTGATTTGATTCTCTAGATGGTGTCTTATGACAAATCTTGCTATCACTTGATCTCTTCTTTGTTCTTCACTATGTTCAGGTTCATTTCCTTACTCGGTAGCTTCTTCCTGATTCTCAGTGTCCATTTTTTGTTCCTCGATGTCATTTTCCTAATACTCGGTTGACTCAGCCTATGGCTTCAGTAGGTACTCTGGATGTTCACATAATTAAACCTACCATAGGATTTTGGCTCCCTCATGCTTTCTTCATCATTTTTATTAGCAAACTCATCAAATCTAACATTAGCACTTCCAATCATCTTATTAGTAACCTTATTCAAACATTTGTAAGCTTTACTCTTAGTAGAATATCCAAGAAATATTCCTTCATCACCTTTAGAGTCAAATTTCCCATTCCTACCATCGTTTAGAATACAACATTTGTTGCCAAAAATTTTGAAGTAACTTACACTCGGTGTGTATCCAAACCATAACTCGTAAGGTGTCTTTTTTGTATCTTTCTTTAGTTGAACTCGGTTTAGGTCATATACAACTGTGCTAACTGCTTCTCTCCAATACATCTATTCAACATTTTTCTTAATCATTAGTGTTCTTGCACAATCAACAATAGATCTATTTCTCCTCTTAGCAATTCCATTTTGCTATAGTGTTCTGGGTGCAGAAACCTATCTTTTGATGTCATGCTCATTACAATAGTTAGTGGATTCATCAGAAATAAACTCACCTCCTCTATCAAACCTTAAGCATTTCAGTTCTTTTCTAGTTTCTTTTTCAACTTTAGCCTTGTACCATTTAAACATTTTGAATACTTCATATTTCTCTTTTAAAAACATGACAATCATCACTCTAGTATATTCATCAACAAATAGAATAAAGTATCTATCACCATAATAGCTTTGAGTTCTCATGGGACCACATAGGTTAGTGTGAACCAACTCCAAGATTCTTTTTATTGAATAGTTTTTACTTTTAAAACTAGATTTTTCTCATCTTTCATTTTTCACTTTGATGGCACATAACATGATCAGGTTTAGTTAAGCTTGGTCATCCTCTAACTTTTCTCTTTTTACTAATCTTAATCATGTTATCAAAATTTACATGACATAACCTTTCATGCCATAACCACGCATCTTCACTTTTCACCAGTAAACAAGAAGTCTCAGCGTTGTCAAGATAAAATAAGTTACCTTTTGATTATCCTCCTGTTCTGACAAGCTTTCCACTTTTATGATAGATTCTCACCTTCTTGCTTTCAAATGCCACTCGGTCACTTGAGTTGTTAAGTTGTGCTACACTTAGTAAATTGAAATTTAGTCCTTTTACCCAATAAGCATTATCACATCTGATTCTATCATTTATCAATAAAGATCCTTTTCCTTTAATCATGCAAGGTGTTTCATTACCCATTTTGACTGATCCTCTATTATAATGCTCAAGATGATCAAACTTATCTTCATCACCAGTCATGTGATGTGTACATCCACTATCAATGATCCAAGTATCATTCTTACTAACTTTAGAAATGAGTTTTCTTTCTACATACCTTTCTTCCTCTGCTGAGTCATCTTTCATTGCAAAAAACACCACCTCAATATCATCATCTGTGTCAGTGTCATCTTCTTCAGCAATGTAACAAACCTTTTTACCTTTATCTTTGTAGTCTCAGTTGTCTTTGTTGTACTGTTAGTTGTCTCTATTATTTATTCTTCCATAACTTCCACCTATGTATCTATTTATGTCTTTCTCATCTTCTTTCCTGTTTGGGCATCTAGTAGCAATATGGCCAACTTCTTTATAATTAAAACAAGCAAAAGCTAATTTTCCCTTATATGTTCCTTTACCTTTTTGTAGTCTCTGGGCCATGAGTGCTTCAAGTTCATCAAGCTCATCATCAGTATTGCTATCACTCTCATTCCTTATATTGTGCTTATTACTAGATTTACCAATCTTAAGAGAAGACAATAAAGCAAACTCAACAGATGGTGCAACACTATTATCATAATTGTTTAGCTCAAAAGTTGTTAACTTTCCAATCAGACTATCAAGAGTAACATTGCTATTAGCACAGACCTCATTTAATGAATAACATATATTTTAATTGCATAGATAGGAAAAAGTCTTCTCAAAATTTCACTTACGATAGTATCCTCCTTAATGATACCACCAGCTCCATGACTAGCATTGACTACCTCTTTAATTCAGTTTGAGTATTGTACTATATTTTCTCCTTCCTTCATTTTCATATCATCAAATCTACCTCTCAAGCTCTCAGCTTTGGCTCTCATCACATTTGCATCACCACCTTGTACTAGAACAAGTTTATCCCACATTTCCTTTGAAGTAGTGCAAGCCTTGATGCCTTCAAATTCAGCATCAGTAAGAGAAACAACTATTTCTATCATAGTAATGTGATGTTCATGTTGGTCTCTTAATTGATCAAGAGTCAAAGGTCTAGTTGGTGGTTGTAAGTAGCCATTGTCCAGTAAAGGTATAGCAGATTCTTCAATTCTAGATATGTGAAGTCTCATTTGACATTTACATGTAGTAAAGTTGTCATTGTTTAGCTTCGGCACTTCCCTCTTATATATCTTAAAATCTTTCTACTTAAGTCCATAAAATTTTTGTCAAAGCAACCAGTTAGGTCTGATACCAATTCTTAGAATAACTGAGAGGGGGGCTGAATAAATTTGATCAATTATCCTACAGTCCCAAATTCAAAGATGTAACTTTCAAAATAATTTCAACAAATTCTGTAGCTCGGTAACATAAATTATTATACTGTTTGTGCCTTTACCAATTACTAGTTAATTAAATCACTATAATTACCGACCAAATCAAATATGTAGTATGTAAAGCATGATAATAAAACAATCATCACAGATAAAATATAACACAATGATTTAACGTGAAAACCCTGCAAAGGGAAAAACCATTTGGGACTGGTAACCCAAAATAATTTCACTCTTCTGAAGTGAGATTGGTGAAGAGCCAACCCTGTTAAAGGTTACAAAACACACTATTAGTGTTAGGATTAACAAGGTAGAAATAACAATTATATGCAAATATAACTAATATCAAAAAATAATGAACCACACAGAAGAGAACACAAGACACAAAGATTTAACATGGTTCACCCAATCCCTAGGCTACATCCACCAATATCGAGTCCAATATTTTATTATCTAATGATTACAACCTGATTACAATCTGTAATCCCTTACAGCTCAATTCCATTGCAAGTACTAAAATCATACATCATCCATAAAATCCCTAACCCTATGCCAATATAACAAGGCTTATGTCAGTTAACAAGTTGACCCTAAAATACTTGATGAGTCAACCTAAGAAAAGGCTTGACAAGTCAACCTAGGGAAATGTTTGATGTGTCAACTCAAAAAAGCTTGACGAGTTAACCCCCAAACCCCACGACAAATGAAAAAGTGTATAGTACTTTCCTAGATAGTACTTTCCTGATCAGTCACCACAAGCTAACAATCTCCCACTTGGGGACTGATCAGACTCCCCACCAAACAACAATCTCCCACTTGGAGACTTATCTTGTAGCTAAACCACTACCCTATGAGGCTCCCACTAGATCGAACCACCCTAGACTCAACTATTCCTTTATTCTATTTAGTCTAGTAGACCAATCGAAGTTGAACAGGAGTTCAAATTCTCCCTTGTTACCAACTTTGTAAACATATCTCCTAGATTATCCTCTATATGTATCTTTTCTAGCTTTAACTAGCCATCATCCAAAACTGATCAAATGAAATGGTACCGCAACTATATGTGTTTTGTCTTTGAGTGCAAAGAAAAACTCTTCTCAAGATGAATGGCACTTTGGCTATTTGTATGAAGAAAATTATCCCTCTGTGGATTTCCCAATTCTTCCATGAAGAATTGAAGCCATATCATCTCCTTGGTTTCCTCTATAGCATTAACATACTCTGCCTCTATAGAGCATAAAGAAACCACCTTTTGTAGTCAAGAAATCTAACTCACTATTGTCCCACCAATAGTAAATACATAATCAGTAGTACTCTGCCTGCTATCTATATCTCCTACCAAATTTCAGTCAACATAGCCTTGTACAGTAGTAGTAGAACCCCCAAAGTGTAAACACTTACTAGATGTACCTCTCAAATATCTGAGAATCTATTTGACTACATTCCAATGCTCAATACCAGGGTGACTCATAAATTGGCTAACGACTCCCACTGCATGTGCAATATCTGGCCTAGTACATACCATAAAATACATTAAGCTCCCTACAGCTGAAGCATAAGGTACCTTAGACATTTTGGTCTCATCTTCTAGTGTCTTTGGACACATATCCTTCATCAATTTCAAATGACCAGGCAAAGGTGTGCTGATAGCTTTAGCATTCTCCATAGAGAAACGTTGCAACACCTTCTCAATATAATCATCATGAGATAGAGATAATTTCCTATTTTTCCTATCTCTGCAAATTTTCATACCAAGGATTTATTTTTCTACCCCTAAATCCTTCATAGAAAATGAATGTGCTAACCGTTGTTTCAACCCCTTAATGTGATCCATGTTAGACCCAGCTACAAGCATATCATCAACATATAAACATAAAATAATGTAGCTATCATCATCCAACCTCTTAAAATAAACACAATAGTCAGAATGGCACTAACTGTATCCATGCTCATGCATAAAAGTGTCAAATTTAATATACCATTGCCGAGGTGCTTGCTTCAAGCCATATAAACTTTTCTGCAATCTGCACACTAAATTCTACTTACCCTTGACCTCAAATACTTGTGGTTGTACCATATATATTTCTTCATCCAAATCACCATGAAGAAAAGTTGTTTAAACATCAAGCTACTCTAAATGCAGATCTTTAGCAGCTACAATACTTAAAATAGTATGAATAGAAGTCATTTTAACAACTGGAGAAAATATCTCATCAAAATCAATGCCCTTTTTTTGGGCAAATCCTTTTACAACTAACCTGGGTTTAAATCTTTTCTTACCTCCATCCTCTTCTTTTATCCTGTAAACCCACTTATTTTGTAAAGCCCTTTTTCCTGCATGTAACTTACATAAATCCCAAGTTTGATTTTTCAGCAAGGAGTCCATTTCCTCTGTCATTGTAGACTGCCACTGAATCTTTGTATCCACCTGCACAACTTCATTATAACATTTAGGTTCACTAGCATCTATTAACAAAATAGAATACAGAGAGGGGGAAAATCTTTCTGGAGGTCTACTTAGCCTTGTTGACCATCTAACATTCACTGGGGTGTGTGGTATTTTTTGTTTCTATTGTTGCGGAGCATAAGGAACTACTGGAAGATCATCTTTTGGAGTATCATCCAATACTACATAATTATTTTCTTTCTTCTCATGCTGCTACAATAGATCTTTGTACAACACCTTCTCATTGAATATGACGTCCCTGATTCTTACAATTTTATGATTTTCAAAATCCCAAAGCCTATAACCAAATTCATCAATGCCATATCCAACAAATACACATTTCTTTGACTTAGCTTCTAGCTTGGTTCTATTTTCAAAATCTATAAGTGCAAAATCCTCACAATTGAAGGTTTTGAGAAAAGAATAACTCACCTTCTTACCACTCCATGCTTCCTCTGGAATACCACAGTCCAAAGGAGTAGAGGGGTCTCTATTGATTAAATAAACAATAGTGTTCATAGTCTCTACCCACATGTTTTTGCGTAGCCTAGCATGCAACCTCATACTTCTTGCACGCTCCATTATTGTCCTATTCATGCGTTCAGCTACTCCATTTTCTTGTGGAGTCCTTGGTATAGTTTTTTGCCTACGAATACCATTAGAGAAACACCAATTTCCTGCATCTGAAATCACAAAGTATACAATCAAGTAATTCTAGATTCGGTTTCATACACAAGAACTAGAAATGATTACAAAATACCCATAAACATAAAAAAATACAACATGATCCAATATTGTCAAAATAGGGTGACGATTGAATCACACACACACACCAAAACATAAAACATAAAACATGACCATAAGACAATTATAGTCATATAAAACAAAAATATAAAACAAGCATATCAACCATACACGTGCATGTATGGGGTCAATAAAATCATAAGCATCAATGATTTACTAACATATAATCTATCATCCTAAAATAATCATAACATTTATAAAATCGGACTAGGGGCGGGGTACTACGAGAAGACTGTCACAAACTTACCATCTCTCATGAAAACCATGAACATACATCTTAAAATAGTCAAGGATTATTTTAAAATAGAGAAGTTTGATTCAATCAAGTTTTATTCAAGTTAATTGAAGAAAAGTTAGACAAACAAGTTTCAAATTTGTGGAAACTGGAAAGAATAAAATTTCAACAGTAATTACACATGTCAAGAAAACATCTCTTAAATTGTATAATATTTTATATACTAGATGCGAGATTAATAAATGCCTATACATGCTTGAAAGAAGCTTAGAAATGCTATGGAAGGCCCTTCCTAATCACACTTTAGAAGCCTAACATGATGGTTAGCACATTGTGAATTGACAACTATCAAGACTATAACTAGAAAATTGGACACAATTGATAATAGAATTCAACAACTAGAAAATCAAAAGACAAGTTTTAATAGTCCTTGTCAACATCAAAAGATTGCCCAAGAATCAGTTAAATTGGAAAAAGAAAATGAAGATATCCTAAGTCAACATCAACATCCTAAAAATTAAAACTATTCTATTGTCTTAAACTAAAAATGTAGATGAGAAAAGAAATAGAAAAAAATTTCTTGCTCCCACCCACACAAGCTTAACATCCCTACGCTGGAGTCAATATTCTCCATATTTTTTGATAAGATTGTAGATCCTTGAATATCTAGATTTAACATTTCCAAAAGAAAATCAAAGCTGCTATTCATCTTTTATACAGGTAAATATTAAAAAATAGTTTGAACAAAATGTAAATTTAGCATGTATTAGGGTGAATGCCAAAGAGATCTCAATGCCATGGCTTTGGGCATTCAGAATCTTAGACTCCACAGGTGCCCAGTTTCTCTAGCATAGGATTTTTTCTAAAGGGAGAAGAAAATACATATTCAAAACCCCACATTAGTGGGTTTTTTTCTCTTGTCTTCTTCTAAATAGAGACTGCCATGTTTTGACAGGGGTTTTTCAAGCCCTAGACTTTTGCACAAAAAGAAGGTGCAAGAGAGGTTGCATTCTTCTAGGTCTCCTTCCATATAATCATAGGCCATCCAAATCCTTTCAAAAGATGCCTAAATTTATTTCTAACTATTCTTCCTCTGGTGATTTTGCAAAGAAAGTAAAGAAAAAGGGCAATCTTAAGGAGAGAGTTTCAAAATGTTTCAAAAATGTTGCCAAATGTTTCAAAATGTTTCCCGATTGGGTGGGGGCCCAAATGATATAGTCCTGGCCAGCAAGTCCAAGAATTCTGACATTTCTCAATATTTCCATGAGATCATTAGCCAAGTGTTTTAATTTAGGTCTATCCCTGACTAGAAGAGCTATATGTTTCCATCTTCCTCCAGGCATGAGGTTGTAGGTTTTGTTACCAAGGATAGGGTTGAGGTAGGTCATGAGGGGGGAAAACTATCTACCAAGGTTAGTGCAATTTTGGATCCATGAGTCATGCCATAATTGGATGGATCTTCCATCCCCAAGTTGCCAGAAGACACCCTTAGAAAGCATGGTTTTGCATTTGTATATATTTTCCCAAAGTTTGGCTCCCTTGGGGAGGTATTTATCCTAGTATATCATCCCATAAAGGTGCCCTTGAAGGTACTTAGCTTCCATAATTTTACACCAATCCACTTTCCTTTTAGTAAGCTTCCAAGCCACTTTCATGGTGAGGGCCCTGTTCAGCATGCCAATTCGCCTAAGACCCAGATTGCCCAACCATTTAGGAAGGAAAAAAATTTCCAAATTGACCAGGGACATCCTCTTTTTCTCTTCAGAGCCAACCCATAGAAAAGTTCTTTGTATTTTTTCTAGCCTATCAACCATGTTGTTTTTTATCTTGAAGAGGGATTAGAAAGTAAATAGTTATTCCCTGGAGAGTAGAAGCCACCAGCTGGAGTTTACCAGCATTGCTCAGAATCTTCCCTTTCCATCTAGCCAATTTTTGCAAGGTTCTTTCTAGGATGGAATTCTAGACTTCTTGAGAGACCTCCTTGATAGTAAGAGGAAGGCCTAGGTAGGTAGAGGGGAGCGAAGCTGACTGACAACCCAATATTTGAAGCACTCTAGTTTGGGTCTCAAAGGGGCTGTTGAAGAAGAGTCTTCTTTTCTAGTAGTTGATGCACTGTCCTGAGGCCATAGCATAATTCTCTAATAGGTTCTTCCACTATCTAGCTTCAATCAATGATGAGTACCCAAAGTGGAAAGTATCACCCACAAATTATTCTAGAACAGCTTGTTGTAGAGTGGAAGATAGTTTGATTCCTTTTATTCTTCCCGTGGAAGAGAGTATAATCAAATTCCTACTCAGGACTTCAGCCACCATAATGAGTAAATAGGGGGAGAGGGGGTCACCCTATCATAGACCTTTTTTAGGTTTAAAGAAGCAGCCTGAGGAGCCATTGACCAGCACAAAGAAACTAATAGTTTGTGTACATTATTGAATAATGTGGATGACCTTATCATTAAAGCCCATTCTACTAATGATTTTTTGAAGAAAGGACCAATTAATCTTATCATAAGCCTTAGAGATATCAAGTTTGAATGCCATACCTAGTGCTTTGCTCCTATCAATAGAGTGGATAATTTCATGTGTGGATATGGCTGCATCCAGGATTTGCCTTCCCAGAACAAAACCTTTCTGAGTAGGGATAATTAGTTTGTCTAGGAGGGGCTTCAGTCTGTTAACCAAGATCTTAGTGAGGATCTTATAGAACATGTTACATAGACTGATAGGCCTGAAGTCTAGCATAGAGGTAGGGTTATCATTCTTAGGGAGCAACACAATATAGGTCTTCTTATGGTGCTTTAGCTATCACCCCATTGTGAAGAAGTCTTTGGCAACATGAGAGACTTCTAGTCCAACAATATCCCAATATTCTTGAAAAAAAATTGGGGGGAAACCATCAGCTCCCAGTACTTGATAGGAACCCATAGAAAAGACAACCGCCTTAACTTCCTCATCTGAAACATGCCCTATGAGGTGATCATTATCACTGTGAGTAAAAACACATTAGATGTTTTGTAGGAGCTAATTCTGCACATTGACCGGGCCGATGTGTCCAACATTAGAGTATTATCCCCTAAAGAAATTGGCCGCAACCTGGTTAATTATTTCCTTCTCAGTAACTGTTATCATTATTTCACTCATCTTTGGAGGTATAATTACTAAGTGAGACTACTATACCCTAGTTTGGATTATTAGGTGATCTTTCTTAAGTTTGCATTCATTTCATTGTAAGGTACATGAAAAGAAAAGAAATGATCTACATCTAAGCATGACATGTATATGTGCCAATGTTTTAAATGTGTTGTACAAAAGGAAAGAACTAAGAAGACCATTTATCTAAGCTCACATAGGCTATGAGAATAGGTATTTTTAGAATTGCATGAATGAGTACAGGTATACATGAAATGATAAACATAAATACAAGGGTACTAGACATTACCTAGTAATGAAGTCTTGATCCATGGTGTTCTATGCACTCCTGAGATTTGGAACCTATAGAGAAGAGAGGAAGAGCTAGGGGTTAGATCCAATGTATCTAAGAAATGAATGGCACCATGATATTTACAAAGCATGCATATATGCACTTAGTCAAACACTTCTAAAAGGAGCTATCCTTAGGGCATGTGCACTAAGGAGGCCATAGAAATAAAAGAGATACCATTGTTTTCACTAACTTGTTTGTTCCATGTGCAGATACAAAAAAAGATGATTCACTTTTTGTTTCCTCATACAGATAATCGAGGGGCTAAGAGGATGGTATTCCTAACAAAGACCATCTTCGAAGTTCCACAATTGTCTAAACAACAACAATAGAAAGATATTGGGATCTAGACCAATGACTTTGACCTATGATGTAGGCCATGCCAGGAAAACCTCAAATTTCCTTGACACTGACTGCATCATAGGCCAAGAACACCCATGATCACTGAGGCAACAACTAGATGATGCAGTATCAGTGGGACATTCAAGGACTATAAAGACAAACAAGTGAAGCATGGTCAAGGGCACTAACAAATTCAAGGGGTATACATCATCAACATGTCAAAAGATTCAAGGGCTACAGTTGGTGAATCAAATGATGGCACACCATGAGGAGAAGCATACAATATCAAATGAAGATGGTGTCACAAAGCATGATATTCATGGGTTTTAAGTACAATGAGCATGCACTGAATAATTTTGTTTACTTGTTGTCATCAAGTAATCCAACTGAACAAATAGATGAACAAAATATAGCATGGCATGGTGAATCAAATGATGGCACCAAGTAAGCAATAAAAAGAAAATGTTGTATAATCAACTTTTGGCCTCACAATGGAAAAAAATAATAGTCAAATACATAATGTCGGTTATCAACAGTGCATAAACATAAAAATGGCATTGATATTCCATGAACATATATAACAACCATGCTAACAAATCAAAGCCATAAGCTAGCAAGCTCGGCTCCAAGTTTGAATAGCAGGTTGAATCAAGAAATAATTGGGTACTTCATGCTCATGGCCTATGCAAATAATTAGCCATCTAGTATAAAAAATAAGATCAATGATTCAGACAAATCAAGTGCCAAACTGATCGATCACATCACAAACATTCAACAATGGAAATCGTTAATGCATACAATACGACCCGTGATCTCATGGTGCCAGGAGCTAGACTCAGAGCCCAAGTCAAGGACAACTGAGTATATATATGCTAATGTAGAGAGACCAAACTCATGGTTCATGGGAAATATGCCATAAATAGGAAAAACATAGAATAACACCATATTCCAAGGTTCACGGGCCATGGACCCAGACAGTAAACAATGGTCCCTGATAGCATGCAAGTAATATAAATTCATAATACATTTTTATGTCATTACAGTACATATTTAATAATGTGACAAGTAGCTCGCAAATCCCTCATGGTGCCCCATCAACCATAAAACAATATATAGCAAGGAACAATGGCACGAGTTAGATATTTGTCTGAGCTTGGTGGCTCTCAGCATTAAGTGAAACACAAATCCAATGCCCTAGATGATTTACGGGCCGACACACATCAAACAAGGAATCCATTGACATTCAAAGGGAATTCAACAATGATGCCATGTTGTGATTCACTTCCCCAAGAGCTAATGACAGTGAACTATAGAAGTATTCACGGGCTATATAGAAGCCAAAGAAAAAAACATAGTAGTAAGTAAATGATGATATGCCAAGCATTGACAGGGAACAAGCATAGAGATTAACATTGCAATGTAATCCAAATAGACCATAGGTTGCAATAGTAGCCATAACCCATGAGTAGCATCAACAATGAGCTCGATTTCATGCAGGGATGTTTTAATGGCCATCAAAATAGAGAATGTAAACAAGGAATATTGTTGCCCTAGCATTACTCATGGTATATCAAAATAATGCCCTAGTATTTATGGGCTATCGAATCTCCAGGAATGACATAGCATACATAAGATAAAGCAACAATAGAACAATGCCCTAGCTTATAGCTACAGGGCCCTCAAAGTTCAAAACAATGAGCTCAATTTCAAGCAATAGAAGATGAACCAATGAATTAAAAAATACAGAGATAACAATGACACAACCAAATGCCTAAAACTACAAAGATACCATGCCCTTGAAATTTCATAGGGACTGAATACACATTATGAGAAAAGCACACATTATCAAAGAAATATAGGGAAATGAATGCACAATCAAATGCTTACCTTCTACGGTGATGCCATGAAGTGAAAAAGACTGATGTTTCCATATCCAGCCCAAAAAGAATATGGAGAGGTGTAGTAAGAATGGAAACTTTCCAAGTGCCAAGATGGGAAAGTCTGAATGCTAGCGGCTTCCTCGTCTTTGAGGGGGTTTCCCTCCAAATGATTGACTATTTGATTCTCCCCTCTTTTTAGGGCTGATTTTCTTCTAATCATTCTTTATTTTCAGTGCTTTTACATTAGGTGGGTTTTTATTTTGTTAAAATGTAAATGTTTTAAAATATATTTTCCCCATTTTGGGTTGAGAACTATTTTAAAATATAGTCAAATCCACATTATTTTGTCATAGAAGGGGCAGGCTTTTTAATGTAAAGGTCATTGTAGATTCTTGTTGTAAATTATGGCAATGGTATTTTATGAACCATTCATCGGAATACTGTTAGAACATGACCTAGAGGGGTTAGAGTGGTCTCATTTTGACCACCTATTCTAGGAGTCTATTTTTTTTCCATTACCCCTATAAAATCGAGAATCTGGCATTTGAGTTTATGAGGCATCCTCATGGGCCTATTTTGAGGGATTTTCCATTTTTAGGAGGTTGAGGTGGCTTCAATGCTGATTATTTTTGCCTCATTTTATATACCTCTCACATACGTGATTGAGGTTAGCTCTTCATTCTCTCTCCCATAGATCGAGGGTGTTGTACCTCTAAGAAACATAATTTTGTACTTGGCTTCTTTTAGTAATATAGAAACAGGTCCTTCTTGTCTTATTTTTATTTATGATCTTTTCATTGAGTTTCTATGCTAGGGTTATTATGATATGATATTATCCTTAGATTGCATGTTGATTCAATTAGGTATTTAGAAATCTATTTTGGCTTTAAAGTATTGGTTTGTATGAAAAACTGGAATCAGAATCATGAAAATATTTTCTCTTTTCATGTTTTCTAAGTACCTTACTAGTTCTAAGAAGTTCTAAGTGATGAGATCAAGTTGTGGGTTATAGTTTCTTTTCAGCTATTTTGTAAGCTCGTATCAATTGTGGATCTTCTATCATTTGGTGGATCACCTAGTTTTAAATCAGTTTCAATTATTTGTTTCATGCACTCTCTCCCTTTCCTCAAAATTTAGTTAGTTGTTTAAGTGATCTAAGGGGAAGTCGGCCCCTATTCTGAAGGTCTACTTTCTGATAGGTGACCGACAACTTGCAAGTAGTCCCATGTTTCATAGGATTGCTAGGTTTTAACACTTAATAAATTGGGTGCAATCCTTAGTGACAATAGTTTTTGGCACTCCTAGTGGTATGAGACTCAGTGAGTTAGATTTCTAAAGTATTTTACATATGGGTTATTGTTTTTTATGAGTAGTGACTGTGTTTTGATATCATACCTGGTGACTCTAATCTTGTTTCATGCAGATCACCACTTAATCTTATGAGTGGGATTCCAACCAGGCAAAGCAAGAATCCTTTTGTTTATGTTGAACTACCACCATCCAAGAAAAGGCCTAAAGTAGCCCAATCTAGTGCATCCCAATCTGCAAATCTCACTCCCAATCCCATTCGTATTCCCACAAGAACTATCCCAATCTAGCCAATACAAGTAATCCATCCAGTGCAAGAAGCACCAATAGTTCAAGTTCCCCTTAATCCCCCAATAGCCAGAAATCATCCTTTTGTAGCTTTCAATCAAGGTAGCCCTTTGAACTTACAGCAGCATAATGACATACCTATCTCAGCCCTTAAGAGCCTACCTATTTTCACAGGAGAGGATCAGACCTCGACTATCGAGCATATAAGAGACATTGCATCCCTATTTGCCCTCCAAAATATAACCTAGGATAATGTAGTTGTGAGATTGTTAGAAGCATCCTTTAAGGGAAAAGCTTTGCAATGATTTAGAGTTTAGCGGTCGGTTCCATATCCAACTGGGATGAGTTGGGTCAAGCCTTAACCAATCAATTTGAAGATAAGTCTGACCACCTCTCATTAATTAAACATCTGACCACCATTAAAAGGGAACCCTAGGAGTATATGATGGATTTCTATTTCAAATTCCAAAGAACATGAATAGAATACCAGCTACACTTAAACCCTCAAGTCAGCATGCTTTCCTATCCTATTTAAGGGCACTTAATAGTGATATCTTTGTTATGATCCAGTCTATGGGAAGGAATAACTTACTAGTAGCATATGATGTTTCTATAAGAGTAGAAAATAGTCTGATACAAGTTGGAAAGATAGCCCCAAGCCTATCTTTCCTGAGCTTCATCCTATCCCAAAATTGATTCCAACTTTGGCATCTATTCCACCTCTCCCAACTCCTCCCCAATAGGCTATCATTCCATCTATTGACTAGTCCCAAGATCTGAAATATATCAAGAAGACCTTGTAGTATGTTTCTAATGAACTGGTGAACCTTAAAAAATAACAATTCCAACCTTATCAGTAGCCTTATCAAGCCCCTTATCAAGCTCAGTATCAACAAAATAGGCCCCAATACCCATCAGGCTAGCAAGGCCAAGCAAGAAACTATAGTCAGAAAACTAATCAGCCCTACAATCCTAACATCCCTAGCACTTCTAGAGAGCTGGTTCCTATAGCTCAGAACAACATGTCACAAGAATATCAGTGGAGCTTCCCATGCAATCAGAAATATATTTAGGGGATGTGTCCCAATGGCTATGGCCGAGCCCTTATGATGCAGAACAATGTCATGATGCCAGAAGAAATGACTCAAGAGCCAGAGATCTAGCAAGGTCAAGTTGCTGCCCCAAGTGAGCTACAAACACCTAAGGTGGCACTTGTTAACTTTCAGAAGGAGGCATTTTGTGGGGTAGATTTTTCCCTAAATGACAACCAAAACAATGTTCTAGTTGCAGCCAACACAAGGTCTAAGAAGAAAGCTTTGGAGGCTGAACAAGTGGTCTCTACCAGTCAACAAGCTCCAATTGTAGCCCCATAGCCCAAGGTGGCTCAATCCCCACCTCAAAATCAGTTAAAAGAAGTCAAGGAACCAGCCAAAGCAGCAACGCAGTTGGCATCTGCAAAACCAGAGATTGCTACAGCAAAGGGGCAGCCTAAGGTGATCTTGAGATCTTTTAATATTGTTGAAAAAATGAAGAAGACCTCTATAAGTGTGCCTATGATGGAAACTTTGGAAATTCCTAGACAAAAGGAGTTAATACTTAGCACATTGGCTAAAACACCTCAGAAAGAATAGCAAACTAGAGAAGCTAGCTTGCAGCCCATCATTTCTCCATAGGTTAAACCCCCTCCTTTATATGTTACTCTTGTTGTTGGGAATTTTTTGGTTCATAATTTCATGATAGATTCAGGGGCAAGTAGTTTAGTAATCTCTAAACAACTAGTAAACCTCCTAGGATTGTCTTATGAGCCAATAGACATGCATGCCGTTCAATTGGAGGGTCATTATTCAACACCATTGGAGTCATTAAAGACCTAAGTATGACCTTGCATGAGTGTCCCAACTTCTCTATCCTTCAAGATGTCTATGTCATAGACCTGCCTCCCTACTTTGCTATTTGTTTAAGTAGCGATTTCACTACTAGGTTGAGGGGATACCTTTCAGTTGATTGGTCTCATTTATAATTTAAAACTAGATATGGGACTAAGGTTAGAATCAAGTCTGAAGCCTCTGTAAAGAACCATGTTGAACCCTATACTCCTAGTCCTATAAATGTCAATCTGATGTTCCATGAGCATGATCCTCTTGACTCTGAGCCTAAGACCACTATAAAAAACATTCCAGATCTTGTTTGGGATAAATGGGTTGAAAGAGATTTAGAAGATAATCCTTTTAGAAACATGGAAATTTGTGGTATTGGGATGTATATCATTCATGAGGAGGGTGCAGTAATTCCATATTTGATAAATAAAGAAGATGAGCATTCTGAAAATTAGAATAGTGAGTTGTAGTAGTTGTTCTTTGATGGTGCCAGAAGAAGAATTAGTTAAGGAGGAGGAGGTGTCTTAATTTTTTGAGAGAGACAAAGGTATTACTCTAACGTTTGTTTTTCTTTTAGTTGTACTAACAATACAACAGAGTATGAGGCTTTGATTAATGGTTTAGAATGGGCTAGATAGAGAGGAGTCAAATGTTTAAAAGTTATGGGTAATAGTGAGTTAGTGGTTAATCAAATTCGTGGTACTAATCTCACTAAAAATGATACACTCAAGATAGATAAGCACATGGTTTGGGATTTAGTAGGAGGCTTTTGTGCTTTTAATCTAGTTGTTGTCCCAAAAAGTCAAAACAAACAGGCAGACAAGATGACTACCATGGGAGCTGAATATGATATTCCCAAGGAGGTCACAAGAACTAAAATGTAGCATGTGAGAGTCCTTGTGAGACCCTCAATACTAGACAATTAGGTGAGCTGGCAAGTCTTTGAAAATGATGAGCAGATTTTCAATTTTTTGATAGAAGAAGCTGAATTCTCTAAAGTCAATCAGAATAAGCTTGCTCACTAGTATAATGCCTAGATGTTATAGTTGAAAACTAACAACTTATCCAAGGGACTAGTCACCCTTGAGTCCATTTTTAACTCTAATAACCAGCTCAGAGGGGACAAGGCCAACATGACAATCAAAGAAGAACACTACTAGCCTATAGAGATATTAAAAGATAAGTCCCTCAAGCTAGGAAAGGTATGTGCACTCATCCAGAAAGGTAGGCTTTTGTCTCATTATGTCAAGATTTTAATGATATTTTTGCATGGGAATATTATGATATGAAAGGGTTGATCCCCACTTAGCCCAGCATACCATTGTGCTAGAACCCCATGCCAAACCAGTGAGACAAAAATAGAGACCTATCAACCCTAAGCTAGAAGTGTTAACGAAAATAGAGCTAAGGAAAATGATTCAAGCCAATATCATCTTTCCTATCAAACACACCTCTTGGGTCTCCAATATAGTGCCTATTAGAAAAAAGAATGGTGAAATCTGATGATGTGTAGATGTCAGAGACCTGAACAGAGCCTCACTCAAGGACCACCATCCATTTCCCTCCATGGAATAGATATTGCTGTTTGTCTCAGGGTTTAACAAATTTTCCTTATTAGATGGCTTTTCTGGCTACAACCAAGTCCTAGTAAGAGAGGAAGACTAGTATAAAACAACCTTCACCATCAAATGGGGCACAATGGCATATAGGAAAATGCCTTTTGGGCTATCTAATGCTAGTGCTACATTTTAGAAAGCCATGGAAATGACATTTACTGGTTTGATGAATAAGTTTGTCCTTGTCTATTTAGATGATACAACTATCTTTTGAAGAGATACTAATGATCACCTAGTTCATCTAAGGTAGATTTTTGAAAGGTGCAAAGAATTTGGAGTTTCATTGAATCCTAAAAAATGTATCTTTTCTGTCCATGAAGGTAGGCTACTAGGACACATTGTTTCTAAGCAAAGAACAACAATTGATCCTGAGCGAGTAAAGGCCATCATGGAACTACCCTTACCAACACACAAGAAGGGGCTTTAGAATTTCTTTGGGAGAATAAACTTCTTGAGAAGGTTCATCCCTAATGTCAGCACTATTGAAGCCTATGACCCAGATGCTAAAGAAGAATTCAATTTTTCATTGGACAAATGAAGGAAAGAAATGTTTTGAAGAGATAAAGGAAGCAATTTCTTCTGCTTCTACTCTGGTGAACCCTGATTTTTCTAGAGATTTTATTCTATATGCTTTTGGGGACACTGATAGTATCTCTGCCATGTTAGTCCAGCAGAATACTGAGAAGCAAGAGTAGCTAGTGGCTTTTTACAGCCAAGGTCTAGATGGTTATGAAATAAATTACACTCCTATAGAGAAACATGTCTTAGCAGTAGTTAGGAGCTTGAAGAAATTCAGGCACTTGTTGTCCAACAACATAGTGCACCTAATGGTTGCTCACCCCTACATAAAAGACTTCCTTGTGAATAAGGATCTAAGTCATAAGAGAGCTGGTTGGGTCACCAAAGTCATGGAATATGACATTCAAATAAAGGTAACTAAGTTGATAAGGGGAAAGGGTTTGTGTGAGAAGATGAATGAAGGCAGAATAGATGAAGGCCAACAAGAAGGAGAGGTTGTCCTGATGAACCAGAATTTAGAATAGAGTGCAAGCTGCACATCAGAGATCAAGCACTATTTCTTAACTAGTCAATGCCCTGATGGCCTTGACAGAAGAAAAAGGAGATACTTTAGGCTCCAAGCCATTCTATTTATCATTTTGGATCATGTTTTGTATAGAAGGGATTATAATGGTGTCCTGTTGAGATGTGTTGAATCCAGCCAAGTGGGTAGAATATTAGAAGAGTTTCATGATGGAGGATCTCGAGGACACTTTGCAGCCAGAACCACTACTCTGAAAGTGATGAGAGAAGGGTACTATTGGCCCAGCCTATACAAGGATGCATTTGATTGGGTAAGGAAGAGCAAGAATTGTGTCCTATTTGCTGGAAAATAGAAGTTGGCAGCCCTCCCACTACATCCCATCAAAGTGGAGTAGCTCGTCTCCAAATGGGGGTTGGACTTCATTGGGCCTATTAATCCTCCATCTAGTGCTGGCCATAGATGGATACTTACTACTACATATGATTTTACCAAATGGATAGAGGTTGTAGTATTGAAAGAAGTAAATGAAACCTCTATCCTAAATTTCTACCAGGACATTGTGTAAAACCTCATCCAACTATTACCCTCAAGGTAATGGCCAGGTGGAATCGACAAACAAAAAATGGCTAAGGATCACCAAACGAACTATAGAAGGAAACCATAGGGACTGACATAGCAAGTTGAAGCTGGCCCTATGGGTAGACAAAATAACACCTAACAAATCTACATATAACTCTCCTATATACACTTGTTTATGGGAAAGAAGCTAGGGTCCCTATTTCTACTAAATTGCCTACTTTGAGCTTAATTAAGGAAATTGAACTAATGGAAGAGGATAGTATGCAAGTTAGGCTTGTTGAGTTAATTGAACTTGAAGAAGAAAGGAAATTAGCATTGGAAAACCTGGAAGCTCATCATTCTAAGATGAATAGGATATTTGATAAAAGGGCCATGCCTAGGTTTTTTAAGGAATGAGACCTTGTCCTTAAGTGGGATGAGTCAAAACATAAACTAGGAAGGCATACTAAATTCAATGCCATATGGAGTGGACCCTTCATGGTTGTTAAATGCAAGGCCCATAATGATTTCCAACTGGCTAATATGGATGGAGAGGAGTTGCCCATTCCAGTGAATGTGATTCACCTCAAGGATTGTTTTTGAGGTCAGGTTCTGCACTGTATTTTAGTAGTGTTAGTTTTAGTTCTTCCTTTCCATGTTTCCTAAGAACCCCAACACAAGTTTTCTTTCAGTTTGTTTTTAGTTTAGTTTTCAGTTTGGGTTGAGTAGCAATAAGCTAGAGTAGTCTATCTCCGATAGTTAGTATTTTTGTTAGCAAGAAGGAGTTGTTCATTTAAAGGTAAGAACAATTCTAGATTATAAGACTTTATGCCCAATGGATTTAAAGACAACTGGTCAAGGTGCTTAGCAAGCAAGCACTTAGTTGAGGTCATCAAAATGTTATCATTATTTTTACTCATCTTTGGAGGTCTAATTAATAAGTGAGACTACTATACCCTAGTTTGGATTATTAGGTGATCTTTCTTAAGTTTATTTCATTTCATTGTAAGGTACATGAAAAGAAAAGAAATGATCTACATCTAAGCATTACATGTATATGTGCCAATGTTTTAAATGTGTTGTCCAAAAGGAAAGAACTAAGAAGACCATTTATTTGAGCTCACACGGGCCATGAGCATAGCCATGTTCAGAATTGCATGAATGAGTACAGGTATACATGAAATGAGGAACATAAATAAAAGGGTACTAGACATTGCTTGGTAATGAAGTATTGATCCATGGTGTTCCATGTGCTCTTGAGATCCAGAACCTATAGAGAAGAGAGGAAGAGATGGGGGTTAGATCCAATGGATCTAAGCAATGAATGGTACCATGCTATTTACAAAGCATGCATATATGCACTTAGTCAAACACCTCTAAAAGGAACTTTGTTCAGGGAATGTGCACTAAGGAGGCTACAAATATAAAAGAGATACCATTGTTTTCACTAATTTGTTTGTTCCATGTGTAGATACAGAAGAAGCTGATTCATTATTGTTTTCCTCGTACAGATAATCAAGGGGCTAAGAGGATGATATTCCTAATAGAGACCATCTTTGAAGCTCCACAATTGTCTGAACAACAACAATATAAAGATGCTGGGATTGAGATGAATGACCTTGACTTGTGATGCAGGCCATGCCAAGAAAACCTCAAATTTCCTTGATAGTGATTGCATCACAAGCCAAGAACACCCATGATCACCAAGGCAACAACTGGATGATGTAGTATCAGTGGGACATTCAAGGACTATAAAGACAAATCAAGTGAAGCATGGTCAAGGGCACTGAAAGATTCAAGGGGCATACATCATCAACATGTCAAAAGATTCAAGGGATACAGTTGGTGAATCAAATGATGGCACACCATGAGGAGAAGCATATAATATCAAATGAAGATGGTGTCACAAAGTATGATATTCATGGGTTTTAAGTACAATGAGCATGCAGTGAATAATGTTGTTTAATTGGTATCATCAAGTATTTGAATTGAATAGATAGATGAACAAAATATAGCATAGCATGGTGAATCAAATGATGGCACCAAGTAAGAAATCCAAAAAAAATGTTTCATAATTAGCTTTCAGCCTCACAATGGCAGAAAATAAAGACAAATACATAATTGCGGTTATCAACAGTGCATCAACATAAAAATGGCATTGATATTCCATGAACATATATAAAAACCATGCTAACAAATCAAAGCCATAAGCCAGCAAGCTCGGCTCCAAGTTTGAATAGCAGGTTCAATCAAGAAATAATTGGGTACTTCATGCTCACGGCCTATGCAAATAATTAGGCATCCATTATAACAAATATGATTAGTGATTCAAACAAATCAAGTGCTAGACTGATCGATCACAACACAAGCATTCAACAATGCAGATCAATAATTCATACAATACAACCCACAATCTCATGGTTCCAGGAGCTAGACTCATAGCACAAGTTAGGGACAACTGAGTAGATATATGCTAATGTAGAGAGATCAAACTCATGGTTTGCAGGCAATATGCCATACATAGACAAAGCATAGAATAACACCCTATTTCAAGGTTCACGAGCCACAGATCCAGATAGTAAACAATGGTCGCCGATAGCATGCAAGTAATATAAATTCATAATACATTTTGATGCCATTACTATACATATTCAATAATGTCACAAGTAGCTCGCAGGGCCCTCACAGTGCCCCATCAAGCATAAAATAATATACAATGAGGAAAAATGGCATGAGTTAGATATATGCCCGAGCTTAGTGGCTCTTGGCATTAAGTGAAATACAAATCCAATGCCCTAGATGTTTTACAGTCTGACACATATCAAATAAGGAATCCATTGACATTCAAAGGGCATTGAACCATGATACCATGTTGTGCCTCACTTCTCCAAGAGTTGGTGATAGTGAACTATATAAGTATTCAAGGGCTATACAGAAGCCGAAGCAAGAAAAACAGCAGTAAGGAAATGATGATATGACAAGATTTGATAGGGAACAAGCATAGAGATAAACATTCCAATGTAATCCAAATAGACCACAGGCTGCAACAGTAACCATAACCCACGGGTAGCATCTACAATGAGCTCGATTTCATGTAGGGACATTTTAATGGCCATCAAAATAGAGAATGTAAAGAAGGAATATTGATGCCCTAGAATTACTCATGGCATATCAAAATAATTCCCTAGTATTTACAGGCCATCGAATCTCCAGTAATGACATAGCATACATAAGATCAAGCAACAATAGAATGATGCCCTAGCTTATAGCTACACGACCCTCAAAGTTTAAAACAATGAGCTCGATTTCATGCAACAGAAGATGAAACAGTGAGTTAAAAAATACAGAGATAACAGCGACACAACCAAGTACCTACAACTACAGAGATACCACGCCCTCAAAAGTTCATAAGGACTGAATACACATTATGAGCAAAGCACACAATATCAAAGAAATATAGGGAAATGAATGCACAATCAAATGCTTACCTTCTACAGTGAGGCCATGAAGTGAAAAAGACTGATGTTTTCATATCCATCCCGAAAAGCATATGCAGAGGTGCAGTAAGAATAGAAACTTACAAAGTGTCAAGATGGGAAAGTCTAAATGCTACTAGCTTCTTGATCTTCGAGGCGGTTTCCTTCCAAATGATTGATTATTTGATTCTCCCATCTTTTTAGGGCTGATTTTCTTCTAATCATTCTTTATTTTTAGTGTTTTTGCATTAGGTGGGTTTTTATTTTGTTAAAATGTAAATGTTTTAAAATATGTTTTCCCCATTTTGGGTTGAGAACTATTTTAAAATATAGTTAAATCCACATTATTTTGTCATAGAAGGGGCAAGGTTTTTAATGTAAAGGTCATTGCAGATTCTTGTTGTAATTTCTGGCAATCATATTTTATGACCCATTTGTCAGAATACTGTTAGTACATGACTTGGAGGGGTCAGAGTGGTCTCATTTTGACCACCTATTCTAGGAGTCTTTTTTTTTGTCGAGTACCCCTATAAACTTGGGAATCTAGCATTTGAGGTTATGAGGCATCCTCATTGGCCTATTTTGAGGGATATTCCATTTTTAGGAGGTTGAGGTCACTTCAATGCTGATTCTTTTTACCGCATCTTATATACCTCTCACTTACGTGATTGAGGTTAGCTCTTCATTCTCTCTCCCATAGATCGAGGGTGTTATAGCTCTGAGAAACACAATTTTGTAATTGGCTTCTTTAAGTAATACATAAATAGGTCCTTCTTGTCTTATGTTGATTTCCAAGCTTTTCATTGAGTTTCTCTACTAGGGTTATTGTGATATGATCTTATCCTTAGCCTGCATGTTGATTCAATTAAGTATTTAGAAATCTATTTTGGCTTTAAAGTATTGGTTTGTGTGAAAAAATAGAATCAAAATCATGGAAATATTTTCCCTTTTCATGTTTTCCAAGTACCTTACTAGTTCTAAGAAGTTATAAGTGATGAGATCAAGTTGTGGGTTATAGTTTCTTTTCAGCTGTTTTGTAAGCTTGTATCAATTGTGGATCTTCTATCATTCAGTGGATCACCTAGTTTTAAATTAGTTTCTATTATTTGTTTCATGCAGTCTATCCCTCTCCTCAAAAGTTAGTTAGTTCTTTAAGTGATCCAAGGGGAAGCCAACCCCTAATCTAGAGGTCGAGTTTATTATAGGTCGCCCGCAACCTAAAAGTAGTCCCATGTTTCATAGGTTTGCTGGGTTTTAACACTTATCAAATTGGGTGAATTCCTTAGTGACAACAATAACTTCATTCCCTCTATCATCCCTAATAGTGTTAATGGTATTTCTTCTTTTGTGGTTGCTAGCTAATCTATGAAAGAAGGTCATAGTTTTTTGTCCTTCAATAAGCCATTGGATCCTGGATCTCTATTTCTAGTAGATTTCTTCTCTTCTCAATGCTTTTTTCCACTTGTGTCTTTCCTTTTCTTCCTCCATTTGAAGCTAGGGGTTGATATTCCTAGCGGCAAGATGGGCTTGGAGGGAATCCAAGGTCTCTGTAAGCTTTTTCTTCTCCTTATAGAAGTCACCAAAATTACATTTTCTCCATCCCTTAACCTCTCTTTTGATGATTTCCAATTTCTGAGAAATCCTGAACATGGTAGTACCCTTAATAGAGGTGGTCGACCAGTACCCTTAAAATGTTTCTCATGTGTTGGATAATTTTACTATTTCCTTCTAGAAAATGTAATATATCTAGTTAAAAATTCCTTTTTTTGTGATTTTGGAAGAATATGGGTATTGTATGATTTTTGGGTGTGGTAGAAGGAAGTTGAAATAAACAAGTGCATTGGAAAGAACTGGCCCATAGTTCTAGTGACAAGAATATTCCTATATAAGTTTTTGTTTGGATTTTTCATATGTAGTATTGTGGATGGACAACTTAAGAGAATTGAAGGATCCTTGTCTCAGGGGATGTTGGAGTCAAACAAGTGTTATTTACTTGACTATAGAATTGATATCTATGTTGGGGTGGGTCGTGTAACATAGCTGGAGGAGAGAAAGGCTGCAAGTTTAGCTGCAGATGTACATTTCTTTTAGTATGCTTTCTATTTTTTGTTTGAGGGATAAAATAAGGTTCTTTCTTGATTTAACCTTGGATATTTTACTCTTTAGGAATACATCTCCAGTCAGAAAAGATCAAAGTACACAAACATTATATGAGTCATTCAAGGGTTTGAGACATAGCCTTTTAAGTCAAAATTTGATTCATTGCCCCTCACTGGTGGAAATTTTGGCATTGAAGATGGTAGAGGCAAAGTTGTTGGTGAGTGAGTAAATTAATTTTGCAATGATTGTATTTGAAAAGAAATGGTGAGGGGATTCACATCATGATCATGTAACTATTCTTTCTAGCCTTGCTGAAACAAGAGGGAGTTGATGTCAAAGGGATGATGAAGGCAACTCTAGCAAAATAAAAGATTTCACCCTTGCTTGAAGATGGTGGAAAGATGGAGGTGGGATCATTATAGATATTTTAAATAACATTTTCATTTTTATACTACTGCTATCAATTTGACCTTTTAATGATGGAAGATTAAAAAATGATAAGGTGAATGCCATCCAATTGGCTAAGAAAATGGATAGATTTTTTTCTCAGGTATGGAAGATCAATAATAACTCTAAAACTCTTGTTCGTAAAGAAGATAATGGTAAATTTTATGGTGGAGATTGTTATATCCAGGGAGCCATCTTGCGACTGACCCATCTTGCCAAGTTTTAACAAAGATGTTGGTGATTTCCTTCCTATATCCATGGAGCCATTCTATAAAAGTGGTAACCTCCCCTTTCTGTAAGGCATTCCAAATCTTTATTCATCTCTTCCATTTTTCACTATCTCCTTCCACCTCCCTTCTTAGCCTTTCCCCTACCATAGCTATCATGCTAGATCTGGTAAGCCACTGGTTTTGTCGGGAGGTTCTGCTAGCCTTCTTTCTAATAATGGCTGCTATCTCACCAAAGATAGCTTTTTTGGAATGAGTACTAGATATGGGAAAGGGATCCCTTAAATCATGTGGAGGTGATGTGTTAATAAAACTCATGCGATACTGTCATCTCACACAATGAGTGAAATAACTCCTCCTAGCAGGCTTGAAGCAAAAATGATAAGTGTTGATTAAAGCCGCAGTACTTTGAAGATCAATCCCATTCAGAGAATCCAGCTCGCCTTTATGGAAAGCATCATCATTATTACTTGAGTTATAAGTATCCTTGCTGGTGTACTGAAGGGCAATCCAATTAGCATAGCGAGAGGCATCTGAAGTGAGCACGTGAATGGAAAGATCAACATCCATGAGAGAGGTCCAAGTGCCACTAAAAATGATGACATGTTCAGGACTTTTTCTACGTCTGAGAGACTGTTGAGTATCAGTCATGGCGATCACTGTATGAACTATAGAGTTGGAATAGAAAATACTTCTACTGACAATCTATGTGTTTGAGCTAAAAAGCCCACTGGGGGCCTTTAAGGTGTCTAACATTTTTTGGTAGGATTACAGGCTGCCTAGATGGTTCTCTGGGTTCCATCCACAATTTTTCTACCAGTTTCCTCTAGCCTTATTTAGCTTGCTCACTTTCTTCCTGGGGATTTGATTTTAGCCCCTATGTCGGCTCTATTTTTGCTCCTTGTTGCTACAAGAGAGACTAGGGATGGATCTCTGCTTTTTGTTCTTGTTTTGCTTTGGACCTTTGTCTATCCCTCTTTTCCTCTTTGTATTTGGCAAAGAGCTCCTCCATCTTGGAGAGTTGTTTTGGTGATATAGAACCCAAAAGAATATCCATTTGTCAGACATTGTCTAAATCCTGTTTCTCTGGGCAGATGCTAGAGGTTGGGAGAACACCTAGTTTGCTCCTAGATGGGCTAGAGAAGCATTCTTCAAGGGGGGAATCGAAGGAGTCTGGGACAAAGGAAGCAAAGGTGGAGCTAGGGCATGAGTCATCCCCCTTCTCCCTGACCAGTGACCCCATTTTCATCTATGGAGTCTTGAGGAATGTTAACTTCCAGATCTATTCCTTCAAACTGGGGAGACCCAGTTTGGGGATTTTTTTTTAAAGTTATACTCTTTAAATAATATTGATTCTATTTTTTTTAATCTTTTGTCTTCTGTTTTGTGCAGGTAATGCACTACAAAGACATTTTTTTGTCTATGCAGGATGATATGGATTAAGATAAGTGCAACATCTCCACTTTCTATTGGGGCTTATATTTTTCTAGTGCACTATCTTTTGTGTATCACATTCTTATAACTTTATTGTTTACCATTATATTATTAATAGCATTATATTTGCATTGTCAAGGTGAACTTGTAAAGATTTTCAACAAGAATGTACAGTAGTTTAGATTTCATTCTTTAAATGTAACATATCTTTAGCCTATTTATGGTAGCTACTCCAATTCGAACACATTTCCAAGATCCCTTAATCGCATGATGAAGACTATATGAATATATATTGTCCATACTCGATTATCTCTTACTCTTCAACCAAATGTATATTTTACAAAGCTTTAAATGAATTGAAATCATGGATAATTTTTTTTATACATAACCAACAAATAAATATTCTTGGGTAGGCTCTGCATAGATGAAATTCTTAATTTGATCCTTAGTTTAGTGGTTGTTGAATTGAATAGAAATGCTTAAGTTGATTGAGAATGTACCAATTTTTCCTCCCTTCCAAACAACAATGTCTCATTGCCTTTGGAGGGATGTGATTGCCATCTAAGTGAACTTGACTTTGTCCCGTTCATCTTTGCAATTATTATTTGGGAATTCAAATATCTTTTGTTTTTTAATGTAAAAAGTGAGAATTTTTCCAATCAAAATAAGTGCAGTAACTAAAACTTCAACCGAAAACTATGCCCCAAATATTTTTTTTGTATTAGTCCCTTTGGTTTTAGAAAGAGGAGTGGATAATTCATGGATAGTCCATAAATTTTTTTTATTCCTTTTTCTAACATTCTAACTCATGATTGTTGATCAAGATTGCCAAAATTGGATTTTGTTCATTGTTGTCTAGTGATAATCCCTCTTTGTTCATGGAATCTAAGTACTTTCTTATGACTATTCAAAATATAAATGTGTTTTTGTATGTTTCATACAATCTTTTCTCCTAACGTTTTATTCTCAAGCTTAACATCTCTTGTGTTTTTGTATGTTTGATACAATCTTTTCTCAAGCTTAACATCCTAAAATTTTTACCTTATATAAAACATTTCTTCTCATTTGCCACAATTTAAAGGGTACTAGCTCAATGGAAGAGCACTTTCTTTACAAGCAAGAGGATGGTGGTTCGATTCCACTGTGCCCTAATACAACTAAATTAATGACTAAATATATGACTAAATTAATGACTAAATATATGATTAAATTAATGACTAAATTATTGACTAAATATATGACTAAATTAATGAATAAATATATGACTAAATTAATGACTAAATATATGACCAAATTAATGATTAAATTAATGACTAAATATGTGACTAAATAAATCACTAGCATGACTAAATCAATGACCAAACTAATGACCAAATCAATGACTAAAATAGTTTAGTCATAAATTTGGTCGCGAGATAAATGACTGGCAATAAACTACTAATGGTCACGTGTCTAATTTTAGTCATTTATCTACAATTTTTAGTAGTTTATTCTTACAAACTTTTCAAGATTGGGCCAAAAGAAAATTTCTATGGTAAGGTTCAATCTTGAATAACCTTGCAAAAATAGATCAAACATCATTCAAATAAACTAAGAAATTTTTGGAATTAAGAAGTTTTGGTCAGCTTGCTTAAAAACTAGAGCATATGCTCAATTAGTAAAATGGAAAAATTTTACAAATAGGTAGGGTAGTAATATTCTCTAAATTGGGGTAGAAAAGAAGCAAGAAATATTTTATTTTCTCTAATGAAACCCATCTCCGCATTGGGACTTATTTCCTTAAATAAGTAAACTAATGCAGGTATAAAAAACCAAGCATTTGATGATTCTTTGGTGCCCCATCCACTTGATGTGAGATGTGCATTTCTAACCACCATTCACATCATTACATTAAGGTACAAACTTAACTATTTTTAGTAATGCCATCTCACTGAAAAATCAAAATCTAAACCATAAATTTATTTGAAAAGTTCTCAACTGATAATTTTCAAATTGAACATAGATGTAAGTTTATTTAAGTTTGTGTTCAAGCAATAAGATACACAACTCCTTCTATGATGAAACCCAAATATATACTATCAAGTTGATGGGAAAAGAAAAGAAAATTCAAGCCAATTCATTATTTGATAGGGAGCATTTCCAATCAAATTTAACTAGCTTCATTATGTTATATCATTTTTATAATGTGAGAGTTTTCTACATCATGTCATTAATCAAAAGTTGAGAAATCCATGGAGAACATATGCAGTTTCTTAGGGGTCAACAGATTTATGATACAAATGACTCTTGTTGCCCATCTTTCATTTACTCCAAAAGGTTTAGATTAATACAAGATAAAATATTCCTTGTAATCAAGAATGGACATATTACATGGAATTTTAATTATTCAATGATAATTATCTATAGTTAAGGAGTTGTTTCTAAGTTATATACATCACCATAGTTTTAAGACAAAAACAAAATTTATAACAATAATTAAAAATTGATGTACTAGCAAGTGCAATTTCATTATTCACTCAAAACAAAACCAAAGTTATTCCATCAATTATACCATGTTAAATAATTTGTTACAAAAAAATGTCATAGAACTAAACTACTACCAAATGTATAGTTTATTACCAAAAAATGTTCTTTGAAATAAGAATTGTTTCACCAAAGAGCCATTATACAGTTCATTACCAAAAAATGTTCTTTGAAATAAGAATCGTTTCATATGACCAAGCAAAAGAGCCATTTTAGAATTAGAAACTATAGTTAAAAACTAGCCGTCCAAGGGCTCATGACCAGATCCGTACTTGGAAAATGACAAGTCCCAAAACACATCAATTTGTTTGGTGCCCACCACTAAACTCCTAGACCATTTGTTCTTTGAAAACAACCAAGGCTTCATATCCACTTTATAAGTCATGCCAGGGAAGAACTCGTCATCTACAATTACACTCAGGCCAGCATTGAGAAAAAATGCCAAATCACACCAAAATTGAACAAACCATAAGAAAAAACCATAAAATAAGAGAAATAGAGGCTCAAAAAACTTATGCTATCTATGACAAGAAAACCCTTTATCCAACAACCACATTCAACATCCAGATTAAGGAACAGGCAATGATATGAGATTTCTATTTAACTGGAACAAAAGAGATTTATTAACTTTATCCCAAATAGGGAAAAAAAAAATAGCATGTTAAAATAAATCCTGAAATGTTGCATCAGTAGAGATAAATGTGGATTATAGATGATACTATAAAAACATTGGATTCAATTAGCCCCCCAAAAAATAGGGATTAAAATAAGGGAAAATAAAGGTAACTTACTATTTCTAGTTTCAGAATTGTTTGACGAGAACTTTTACCACATGTAAACCTCCCCACAATCATATACTTGAAATGAGGAGAAACAATCCTTATGAGGGATCATGAAGTGTGAGCATCTTAAGTCAACCAACCAATCATAATTAAATATAGAATCGTAAGCAATAATTAATAATTTAATACATTAATTTGATTTATTTTTTGGATAGATCTATTATTTCTTCATATTTTATATTACATGTCTCCTTTTATCACAATTCCAACTATTCAGTATGCTCTTTCAAGGACTTTTAGGTCATCCTAAGCCATAAAATTCTATTTAAATCCTTTTTTCCCCTTCTATCCTCTTCTTTCTTTGGACCTTCTCTTGAATTGAAGAACATTTGTATAACTATCCATAGTGGCTTTCTTTCACATTTTCTTATTTCAAAAAAGTTGCAATATGTGCATCTATCTTCAAATCTATTATATTGGCTCTAATAGAAAGAATCCTAGTCTCTTATTTAAATAACATAAAAATATAATGAATTGATTTTCTCCATCTATCTTAACATTTACTATAGGATAATCTAGTCATAATTAAATAAAATAAATTTGATTCCTTGACAATTATTTCACCTTTATTTTATAGAGAGAAGAACCTTGTCTTGTTTAAAAAAGAAAGAGGATTTTAAATTCAACTATCATCTCTATTCATCAATTTAGTTAGGTTTCATTTGAGGATGAAATAATTCATTTGAGTTCAACCCTCAAATGAAGCACACTTCTTTCAATCCTCCTTCATCTCTAATATCAGATAACCTTTATACCCTCAAACTCTCAATGAAAATATTCAAGAAAGATATATTTAGGGAGATATATATTTTCAAAAGGGAAAATGAGGCTTTAAAAATCCACTACACTATAATGTAAAATCATCTAATTGAACTTTCACCTAAATATAAATATCAATGTTTTGTTTTCAAATGCGATTAAATATTTTTTTCAAGAATGCAAAATCACCAGACATCTAATAACTTTGAAATAGGAATTTCTACCATAGAAATTTATGATGCATTGCTACAGAAGAATTAAAGAATTATTATGAGAATATGAGGAGGCTCTCTCCATACACGAGTGAAATAGAATGGAAATTCTAGTCCCTGTGAAGGTGAACTTAAATATTGCAAATGCATAGAGATGTCGCCCCACAGTTGTGAGAGATTCAAGTTCAAAGGAGAACTATTCTATATCAATTTGCAGGATGGAAAACTATTTATTAAAATGTGATTAAATCTTTAATAAGAATAGGGAAAAATCAAGGAAACTTTTATTTTTTATTTCAGAATTGTTTGCTAATTTTGAACTAAAATTAGGGGAACAAAAAAGTTGAAGTATTTTCTAATTTTAAAATTGTTTGCTAATTTCAAACAAAAAGTAAGGAAACAAAAAATTTGAACTATTTTTTGATTGAAAAATTGTTTGCTAATTTTGAATCAAGTGTTTTTCATACCGGAAAGGGAAAAAAAAAGAGAAGGACTGACAACTATCCGAGAAACAAAATCATTTCTGGGAGCAAAGCTCCCACACAAAGCTTATTAGCTTAATTAATAAACCCATATACAAAAATCTTACAATTATAAAAATATAAAGTATACACATTTATACATCTTACAATTACTTTAAAAACCTTATGAATTAAAAATTATTGTACATAATTTTTTCCAACTATAATCTTAGTTAAATGCCTTAAACATTAAAATAAACAAGTATCTTATGTAAGCATTTTAAACATTACAGAAACACATTAACTATTACCCAAACTAATTAAATATCTATAAATATATCGTGCCTTTAACACACATTCAATATACTGTATGTAGAGTATTTAGACTGGCAATAAGAATAGTATCCCTGCCATTTGCTCTATTCTACTTTATATCTATAAATATTTCCTTTAAACTGTGACTGAGCGGGATGTAACTGAACCCTACCATTCAAAACAGTTTGAAAGAGAAGAACTAACCAGTGGATCTGGATGTGGATGAGTGAAATGTAAAACGTGGGCTGTACTTCAAACTCCAAGTGAATGTCTGGGAACCAGCTGTAACTCCATTAAAGCCTATGGTTTTAACCACACTGATGCAAAGCCAAACTCTGTCCCACCATATCATCATTGACATTGTTGCAAAAAAGGCAATCCCGAAGCCCAACCCCAGAGCAACCATGGACACATTTTCATCAATTACATTCCACAATGATTTGAAATTGCTCGCCGATGGGACAAGAGAAGTTCGGTTCTTTGGACTGCAGCTCTGTAGTGGGGCCCCGCATAAACATTGATTTTCCTTGAATGATTTGGCAGTGAATGTCTGTAGCTGTGTTCCTCTGGGTATCTGTCCACAAAACCTGTTAGAAGATACATCCAAGTAGACCAACAGGGACAAGTAAGAGAGCTCCTCTGGAATACGCCCTGTCAGCTTATTTTTAGACAAGTCCAACTGCTCCAGAGTCCATATCGACCCAAGAGAATCTGGTATCACGCCTTCAAAATGGTTTCCAGAGAGATTTAGTAATCTCAGGCTGCTCAAATTCCCTATGCTTTCGGGTATCTGCCCGTTGAGATTGTTACCTGATAAGTCCAGTATGGTGTTTGATGTCAGTACATATTCCACCCTGTACTCAGTTCCTTTTATTACTACGGGTACTTCCTCATACAGTGTGTTTCCACTCAGCTGCGGATCTCCCAGGACTCCAAAACCCTTGAGATTCTCAAGATTAGAGGGCATTCGCCCATGAAGCTTGTTGTTCGACAAATCCAACACCTGCAAATTGGTGAGATTTACCATCCATGCAGGAAGGCCACCATGAAGCTCATTGTAGCCCAGGCTCAAAACTCTCAATTTCTGAAAATTCGCCAGGTACCAAGGAAGCTCGCCTCTCAAATGGTTCCTTCTGAAATCCAAAAGCTGAAGCTCCGTACAATTGGCCAAGAATGCAGGGAGAGTTCCGGATAAGTTATTTGTGTGCGCACACAAAACTTCCATAGAGGAAGAATATCTCATATCCAAATTTCCATAGAAGAAATTCTCCGACAACTTCATCTTCTTTAAAGATGTCAAGTTGCTAAGTGTGAGGGGAATTCTACCGGTCAGCTTATTTTTGGACAAAATTAAGCGCTTGAGAGCAGTGCATTTAGTGATACCCTCAGGAATCTTTCCATGTAAGCTGTTATCTGACAAATCTAATACCTCCAGCGAGATCAAACCACTGATAGATTCCGGAATACTCCCGGAAACGTTACTACTCGAGAGAAACAGCTGCTTAAGATTCCTGAGTTTACCAAAACTCTCTGGGATAGGACCAGTGAAATTGTTAGAATTAAGATACAGGATTTCTAAAGACTGGAGATGTCCTATGGACTCTGGAAGTACGCCTGTCAAATTGTTTGTGTCCAAAGCAAGGGATTTCAAATATTGGAGGTTCCCTATAGCCTCGGGAACTAACCCTGTCAAATTGTTAGAGCCCAAGAAAAGTGATTCAAGCTTGGACAATCTAGTGATTACTAGGGGAATGCTGCCTGTTAAACTGTTTAAGCCGAGGTATAAATAAGTTAACTCTGTCAAATTTCCAATGCTATTGGGAATCGGTCCTGTGAAGTTATTTAGACCCAGATCTAAGTAAGCTAATTTTGAAAGATTGAAGATGGCTTCTGGGATTCTCCCTCCAAAATTATTACGAATTAAGGAAAGAGTGGAGAGGGGTATCGTGAAGATGCTCGGAGGCAGGGATCCGTTCAAACGGTTGTTATATCCAAGATCAAGCCACTCGAGACTAGTACAGTTTCCTATTTCTGCAGGGATGGAGCCAGTAAGATTGCCTGGGCCATACAGTGATAACTTGACAAGCTGTTTCAATTTTCCTAGTTCAGGTGGTATATTGCCAGTCAGCCTGTTATCCCCTAGAAAGAGTACCTCAAGTGAAGAACAATTACCCAGAGCTGCAGGGATTTGAGACCCCAACATGTTAGAGTGCAGGCCAAGGCTTTGCAATTTCTACAACCTCCCCAGTTCAGACGGGATGCCACCAACCAAGAAGTTGTGTGGGAAATCAATAATGGATAAATCAGAGCAATTGCTGAGAGAAGGAATGCTACCTGTGAGATTGTTGTTGCCAAGGACAATGATGGATAAAGCAGAGCAATTACTGAGACGAGGAGGGATGCTACCTGTGAGATTGTTGTAGCCAAGGAACAAATCAAGGAGAGACGTGCACTTGCCCAGAGAAACTGGAATGTTTCCACTCAGACCATTATAAGACAAGCGGAGATGTTTTAAGTTGATCAGGCCACCGAGTTCTTGTGGTATGCTTCCCATCAAGTTATTAACTGAAAGTCTAATCCACTGAAGGTGAGTGCAGTTGGCAAGAGATGTGGGTATAGAACCCGTCAGATTATTTGTATTAAGGTCAAGTACTCTCAACGCTTTTAGTTGGCCAAGATGAGGTGGAATCCTTCCCGTCAAATAATTACTAGACAGATTCAAAACGCCTAGTAAAGAGAGGTTCCCTATGGAGGGTGAGATGCTACCTTCCAATTCCAATTGTGGGAGAATGATGGCCACCACTCTATGGGTATGCTTTCTGCACCAAACACCATTCCACGAGCATACATTTTCTGAATTGGTAGAAGTCCAGTTGGAAAGGTAGTGCATGGGGTCGGCTGTAATGGCATTTCTAAAAGAGAGTAGGGCTTCAATGTCTCTCTTTGAAGAAGCATCATCAGAAACAACATCAAGTAGCATACGGCCTTCCACAACAGAAAACGTTTCATCTATGGGAGGGCTATGTAAAGCAGAGACATGAGGAGAATAGGAGACGTTGAGAATGGGTAGTGCGATTGTAGTGGATAATGCGAATACCAGGACCAAGCTTAACCGCAACTTTTGAATCAACATACTTCCTCTCATCTGCATTTCTTCACAACTCATGCAACCAGTGCCCAAATTAAAAAAGATATTTCGGCTGTTGCCAAATATTAACACGGTAATTGCGTTTGGAAGCCAATGTGTGATCGAAATTAGTTTTCAATCTTTACACGCGGTTTTGAATCGAACAATCTAAGCAATAGTTGATTGGCTATGCAAGTCCAAGCAATAACTATAATACCGCTTCAAGATAACTTGTATTCTTGAAAGAGAGATCACAAGTAATAATTTGTACTCTTGAAAGAGAGGTCACAAGTTCAAATCCCACAAGGGGGTAGGGTATGTACGTCTGGTTTGTAGTGCAGTTAGGTGGCTCCTCAAGAAATACAAGGTAGTCCCATATCACTGTCACCATATGTAGACCCAAAAACAAATGGTTGGTATTGTGGACTATAAAATAAAGTTTAAAGTTTAAAGTTTAAGATAGTTCGTTTTCATGTACCAATTTCAACCCTTTATTTCGTCCTTAGGCAGCGTTCATATTTTAAAGTGGTTGTAATTTATGACTTATGGACTTTTATGCATGACCTTATCCTTTCTAATTTATTATGAAACAAGACATTGCAATTCCACCATGTTCTTGTCATAATGTTCTTGTATTGCTGTAAATTGCAGTAAGAATATTAGAATCTTGATATTGTTAAATTATAAATTGGAGTTCTCTGAATAATAATTGTACTAACAATATAATAAATATTTTAACAAATAGTAATGAGAAAAGTTTAACATTGAATCTTTTACATGTAGATGTTAAAACATAAATGTTTTTCTTAGTAAAAAAAAAAACATGCATTGCATCTAATTCCCCTCAATTATTAAAATCTATAACATATTGCTCAGTCGTCGAAGTACATTGTAACAATAATTATTCATGTTTGTAATAAAACCAAGATATGTATAGTAATGGTTTTACAAAAAATAGAATATGAAATTAGAATTAAAGTTCCATATTCAATAATTTTTAGTCAAGAAAAGTGAGATGATGTATGCAAGCTCATAATATCAATGCTAGCGTAGCATTGATATTATCATTGGCTAGCAATTTTACCATTAGCAGCCGCTAACAAAAGGTCGATGTAAGTGACTAAACAAAGACACCAGAACATGGTAAAAAATACATGCACAAGTTCACAGACGGGGTCACTGAGAACTGATGGGAGATATCTTACCATTGTGGACGCAGTGCTTCAGGAGACATAACGAAGATAATCTCGAAGAGATAAGGGATTGTAAACAATGAGTATGGAGATATCAAGAGAACCAATGATCTGAGCAATGGAGATATAATGATCGTGGAGGATTAAGGAGTTAAAGAAAGATAAGGAGGCACTCAATTCACCAAATTGATAAAGAGGATAATGTAACAATCAACATGAGACAAATCCAAGAGGCGTTAAAGTCTTATTATCATATTTATTATGAATAATATCTATTATTTAAAGTAATTATTCTTCTATTTACTATTCATGATTGTATGATAAAAAAATATTAATTATTCAATTGAATATTTTTGAGCTTCTCAAATATAATAATAATTATGAGAACAAGTATCACATATAATTATACATGTAATAGTTTATCTGTATTATAATAATGATAATAAACATATAATAACCACTTATACTATTAGCTATCCATAACACCTATTATTATTCATAGTAATGATTGTACTATTTATTATAAATATCTATATATTTAATAAAAAATATTAATTATACAATGATATTTAATGTACATATACTTAATTTATTATAATTATCTCATTAATATGTATAAATTATATGAGATTACTATTTATTAGTTATTATGGTTATCTAATAATTATATTTATTATAGAATAGTGTATAAGAAATTATGATCTTATCACTAAAATAATACATTAAATTTTTTTAATGTTTGATATTTATAATTGTAGATATTTGTTAAATTACTATCATAAAAAATCAAGTCATTTTATCACTCACACATTGCCAAACAAAATAGGACAAAATAGAATAGTGAAATGACTACTGTATAAAAATTAACAAAAATACAAACATAAGAAAAGTTGGTGAATGTATTTTAATTTTCGCTTCTCATTGCTTGATGCTTTGAAATTTAAAAGGTTGCTTAGTCCTAATAAACCTATAGAGTATTGTTAGAGTATGCTATCCAATAGAATTAGAGATAAAACAATTTGTACATTTGAAAAGAAATTTAAAAATAGAACTTATTTTAATTCTAAATGGTGATTGGTTGATGCTTGGACATTTAATTGAATCTAGGGGAATGCATAAGTATTCTTACTTGTGGTAGAAACTAAAAATATAGGTTTGATCAATAAAATTTTATATTATAATTTTTTTTATAATGTTTTACATGTAATTAGTCGATAAATTATTTAGTTTACAATTAGTCTGAAATTTGATTTCATTGTTCAAGGGTTGAGTTTATTTGATTCAAACACTGAATTATCATTGTGAGAATTCAAGTTTAAATCTCAGAGCGACATCTAATATGGAATTCTAAGTTGTAATATCTTGAAAAATTATAAATCTATAATAAGACTATATTATACTTACAAAAAAATATACATATAAAGAGAAGAACAATATTTATTGAGCACAATATACATTTGTCATTTATACTAATTGAAGTTCAAAATGTAATAAACAATTAAATATTAATTAACACTACATTCATAACAAGGGTTATTCGCCATCTTAGATGTACGAATACGCCTATACATTGCAATGACTCTTGAGCATACTAAAGTTTGGTGTCCACTCCAAACATAACTGGTGTGAATCTGTATACAAAATATCTTAAGAGCTCGGGGTAAGCATAACTGCTCATCCAGCCGTATTGACTGGAACAAACTTGTAGTGCTCTCCTATATGCTTTGCCAGCTATACACGTTCAAAACATTTCACAACTTTAGTCCATAACTTGCTCTCCATACACATCCTTTCATAAACACTAATGTCGCTTCATATAATTTGAATTTCGTCCACACAGACATAACATCGCCCCAATAAATTTTCTTGACTTCCGTGAGCACAATTGCCAAACGTCGCTCTCCACAACGAGAATTTGAAGTGCATTCCCAAATGTTTGAGTTCCCGTACACACTCCCTCAACATATGAATATTAAATATTAAATATTGTGGGATGATCCCACAGTGTAGTCTTAAGCTGCAAAGTCTTTCAAATAAGAGGTCTTAAGTTCAAATTTGCATAAGTCAGTATAAAAAAGATATTAAATATTGTATTTATCATATTTTCAAGTGGTAAAATTAAAGTATTCTTGTAAATTGAAATATATATTTTCCTTTGTCTTTAAATTGTCAAATAATAAATTTAGATTAAATTTCAAGTTCTATTATTGTATAATTCTATTTTTTCTCTTTGTTTCTAATATAGAGAAAAATGCATTGAATTCAATAACATAATATTAGATATTTAATATTAGATGTTCATTCTATTTTGTGCTCTTATCTACTTAAAAAAGTCTATGTTGGAACAATGGATGCATTTTATAGAAGGAATTGAACTATATAAATACATATTAATTCATATAATTCATAGGTTTCTAAATGATTATAATAAATTCTTTGGATATCTTTAATTTTAAAGAAAAACCAACATATCACACGACTCTTCTTTGGTGGCCACAAGAATGAAGAGAAACTATGCTATAATGAGTGTAAATCATGTAAGATAGAAGACATCATGTTCCATGTTATCGAGATATAAATCTAATGTAGGATTAATTTTTAATGAGAAAATTCATTTATTTTCTGTCATTAGTGAGTTTTGTAAAATATAATTTAGATGTTATTTCTTTTTATATGTTTGTGCCTTCTATTTTCATATGCACCTCTAACCTCCTTGCTCATGTCTACAAGCCCTATTTAATACTATGGTTATTTAAGATCAAAATGCATGGATCTGAAAGAAAGATACATTAAAGAATATACAAAAAGTACCTCTAAGGAGTAAATACTATCAATATGTTATCTTACTATATAAACATTTTGAAGAAAAATGTCTCACTACCAGACTCAATTATAGGATAAAATTGTACCATGATTTATCATAGTAGAAATAATATCTAAGCTCTAGAAAGTGAGGTAGATATATACAAATTAAAAGATAAAGATAGAGGAAGCATCCTATTCTAATGAAAATTCAATGGTCATTAGCTTTATATATAAAAAAATCTAAAAAATTATAACAATAAATCAATTATGAAACCCGATTGGGAAATGGAAATGAAGGCGAAATGATAAGTGAGAGAAAAAGATGTCCTCAACTAATAAAGAAAAATACTTAAGTAAACATGAATCCCTAATGTGTAGAGGATAGGTGTAAACCAAAAGATATAAGGTAAATTAGTGTGAACGGTAAGAGAGGTGTAGATAGAAAGGATAAAAAACAAGTTCCTATGGGGAAATGAAATAAAGGGTGTCCTAATGTACATGGCATTCTCAAAATTAAACTAAAAATAACAAGGAACAACCTATATGTTAAGAAAACATATTTTAAAACTTACTTTTGTCTTCACAAATTTATTAAGGCATTTTTGCATCATCCATATGGTACTTGAGATCATTTAATTTACATGTCACCCATGGTTCTACTAAAGAATGGCTTCATCCTAGGTTGATTTCATAGATTAGGTTATTTTATACAAGAAAGTATGTATCATTATTGTAGTGCCTCTCTCATTTACATTTGGCATGCCATCTGGATTAATATTACTTGGACTTTCAAGCTTGTTTTGTGTCATCATTTGGACCCGTGAGAGGTTTTTACTTTCAAGATGATCTAGTTTATGGTGTTGCATCAACAAGTTGTTTATGCTTTGTTTTTGTTATGAGAACCATTATGTAGTGACTGGTTTCTTACATGTTTGTGATGAATTACTATGGTTTTGGTTGTGTAGTTCTGCTCCTATGTGATGTGTTAAGTTGATCTTGTGATGTGGTGACAATTCTCGTGTTATGCATTTATGTTGGCATTATGAGATGCACCTAGTTTAGTTTAGTCTTGTGCTCATTTTGAGATTATTGTTGTGGTTATGATTGGTATCTGGCTTATGAGGTTTATGTTGTGATTTGATTGTTTCACTAACTGTGTGCCAATCTTTACCTAGATTTGGATTGTATCACAATGTTATTCTGTGAGTACCCATGTGATGTGATCAGTGGTTGCACTCTGTGATGCATTTGATTTCTACACTATATTCTAGTTCATGTGGTAGTTCTGATTTATATGTTAGATTATGTTTTTATTAGTATTTTGATCATATATCCTTGATTGATATTAGTGTATTGTGCATTTATGATTATTGATTAGGTATCAGGATGATTTTATGAGATTTTATGATATATTATTCCATATATGTCATTGGGTATTTTAGTTGCTTACTTTCATTGATATATGCTCAAAATTGTTGTGAAATAGTTTATTTAAATACTTTTAATTTAATTACATTGTTAATGTGACTATATGAGGTGCACTACCTCACCACACCACTTCTATTTTTTTTTCCCTTTGTGTTACCAATACGAAGTGAGATAGAGTTGTAGTCACTTTCATGCGACATCTACATGATGCTTTGTTGGCAAGTTGGCTATACTGATGTATATGACTTAGTATAGTGTTGTCATTATGGCAACAAAGTCATATAGTAGTTTGGAATCAGTGCACTTGATGAGAAGATCATAAATCAACTAAGTGTTGAAGACTAGACAGTGTATAGAGTACCTGAAGCTTAGAGCATCAACGCACATGCGTAAGATAGAGTTATGCACCCTAGAAGATAAGTTGGTTAGACTATATTCATGCTTAGTCTATGAGTTTATGATCAGATATGCAAGTATGACAAAGTTACAAACAGTTGAAGTTACACAGCCAGAGTGTGCCAAAGAAGAACAAAGTAAGCAGCCGATTGTTAGCATTTTGGTTTGCAGTTATAATCTTATGATGTAAAGGCCATGTGCTTATTTTAAATAGGCTCCCAACATGTAAATGTGTTTTTTTGTAAACACACTTGAGCCAATTCAATTGGAAGCATTGTATGTAATTGGTAAAAGGGTTGACTTAGTTATTTTTTTTGTATGCGCATAAAAATATGAGATGCACCCATTGTAATTGGTATGAGAGTTGTTATAAAGTTGAGATAACAAGAGTAGAAGTGTGTGAAGAGTTGATAAGATGTATTAAAGCTTTGTAAGAGGTCAAAGTATCAGCGCATCAAAGGAACTGATCAGACAAGCAGTGTCATAGTGATAGTTCATCTAGCAGATAAAGTGTTTATCTGAGATCAAAAGGTTGTAGCCTTCATCACTTGAGCAGTGACCTCTACAACAGTGAGTCTACACCCCTAATAGGGTTTATTGTAAAAGACTCCTAATAGGGTCTGACCCTTGACAAGGTCTACTGTACTTAATGCATTGTAAAGGAACTCCTAACAGGGTTAAGGATCTTCTAACAAGGATCATAAAACACTAGTATAGAATATTAGTGGGTGTCAATTCTCACCAAGGTTTTTACTTATTTGGTTTTTTCCATAACCATATTGGTGTTATGTGTTGATTTCATGTTTCATGTTTATGTGGATGTTCATTTCAGTACTTAAGTATTTAAGTATAGTTTAAGAATAAGCAAAAATATAAAATATAGTGAACACTAATTCACCCCCCCCCCCTCTCAGTGTTCCCATTCCTAACAATTGGTATCAGAGCTGTAGTCCTCGGCAAAGAAGTTTAACCACTTAAGGAGATCATGGAAAAAGAAGAAATGAAACATCTGAAAAGAAATCTTGAAGCTGCTCTTGAAGACCTAGACAGATCTGAAAAAGAAATTGAAAAACTAAAAGAAAAAGTCAATGATGCTTAGAGATTCATCAAAAGGCTAAGAAAGGATTTGAAAGAATGCTCTACCAATGATTTAGGGATAATGATAAAGAAGTTGAATGAAGAAAATTCATCCCTGAAAGAATAGCTTGAAGAATTTAATGATAAGCTGACTAACAACCAAGATGTCTATAATGAACAAATAAAAGAGAACCTTCAACTGAATGAAGAATTGAGGCAAGCAAACATGGAAATTTTGGAGATAAGAAACAACAAAGAAAGATTAGAATTCAAATTGAAAGAGGAAAAGAATCATATTGATAAATTACACACCAGTTCTGATTTGATAGAATCTCAGTTGTATGCAAGAAGAGCTAAAGGAGATACTAGTTGCGTTGGATACAATGAAGCACAAAATCAGATTGGCAACATGTGAGCAAGAATGAAAGCACTAGAAGACACCTCAGATGCTAAGGAGACTAGAAGTTAGACTAAAGATCATATTGAACCACCTAAGAATGAGCACAAGCCAGTAGACCACACTTGTTATGCATGTAACAAGCATGGACATATAGCAAGAAACTATACAGAGATAAGACCTTTTAATGGTTACTGTTATTCATGAAATAAATTTGGTCATAGAGCTATGAATTGCAAGACAAGTCAGAAGAATAGGACTCAGTATAATCAGAGAAATAAGAATCAGTCAAATGTAAGAAGTTCTCATAATGTTACATATCAGATATGTAACTATAATGGTCAGTCAGCTAGACAATGTAAAATGGTGACCCATGTCAAATCGTCGAGGAATATAAGGCCCCCAGTCATTTGTCACTCTTGTAACAAGGCTGGACACATCTTAAAGGTTTGTAGATCAAGAACGCAAGGTCAAGAAAACCCTAAAAGGCCCGAAGAACCAGTATTGGATGCCGAAGGAGAAGTCAAGTATGTGAAAGCTTCATTGGATGTGAGCTTGATTTGGTAAGAAGAAAAGAAGGATAAGATTGATGAGAATGCACTAGATGCATCCACAATGGATGCACCCTCTACATCTAGATGAATGGCCCTCAGGGTCACAGGTGGACCTAATTTAGCTCTAGACCCCTACGTGCCTAGTATGCTCACTCTCAGAGTATGTGCCTTTGGACTTAAGCTTTTGGAGACTAGAAGAACCTATGTACAAGAGTGCATTAGTTGATTATTTGTAGAATGAAAGTTCAAAATTTTCAAGTGACAGCCTAGTTTATGCGACAAGCATTAATGGCATATTTTCTACTTTAAAGTACACAAAATTTTGTAAATCTCTCATTACATTTGAATTCAAAGCGATTAGAGAGAAGAAGAGCACTAGCATTTTATTATGAAGGATTGCAGATTGATCCATCTGGTAACTTGTGCATTTGATCGGTTACAGAAACCCTAGCTCATCGCACCGATTTAGAATATCTTGGAAACTATTAGGAAAGTGATATCCAAGTAAGTGATGGCTACTCCTATAATATTTGATGTTGCAGAGAAGGAAAGATATGTGTTTAAGAGGCATCCATTTAAATCAACAATTGACAACCTAGAAGGGGTGTTCTCCCACACGCCTATGGGTTTTATGCATATCGAAGACATTAGGGCATACATACACTATAAGAAAGAGCCAGTAGGATTGGACATATTAAGAGCGCACATGGAAATAATGATGAAACCAAACAAAACCTTCATGGATGAGTATGCGTAGTGGAATAATCACTCTATAGTGGAGTATGCTATGTTGTATGAGTTCTATGAATCAGAATGGATCAAGATTCTACTAAGCAAGATTCATGATGACCTATTTTGGAAAGGTGAAGTGTTGGTTAAGATTACTGGTGACCTAATTCATGAGATGACAAGCCTCTCAAAGATAGGCACCATTCTTCTAGTGGGAAAGGATGTAAGGAAACTTGTTGAGCAAACCTGCAAGTCAAGAAGTGACAGGCGCGAAATGACCATAGAGCCTATAGAGAAAGATGACATCAAATTGATGTCCATGATACTATGTTACAGGTTCCAACACACTAGCAAAGTGAATAGTGTGTTTGTGGCCAAAATTCTTATAGCCATAAGACTTGTGAAAGAGAATGGAGAGTTCAATTTGCGTGATATCCTATGCACACAACTGATAGATAACATTAAGGCAATTAAGCATGACAAGACCAAGATATTTAGGTTTGGGTCCCTAATTATCTATATGTACTTCCATATTGTTGGAAAGGTGTCAGATTTATACCTAGACAAGACTATTCCTACTATGCCATAGATATCTCTCAAGGCATGTACTAAGAGCACTCTAAGAGACTACATGACACTGGAGTTGAAGACTTTAAGGGTTAAAATATAGATGAGGTACATAATTCCAGAGAGTATAGTTGAAAAATGCAAAGAGATTATTTTCTTCATGGTTGAGACAGACATAACATGCATGGAGGCAGTTGAACCAAGGAAAAAGTGGATCCATCCACTTGGATATGAGGTTGATGAACAAGTCCTAGAAGCATATGCACAACTATTGCTTTCAGCCCCTAAAGATCCTAATGAGCCAAGATGGGGAACCTATGAAGAGAAAAGAAAAGAAGTTGATGTTGTTCTAAACATCACAGCAACAAAGAAGAAGGTTTCCAAGGTTACATCATAGATCTTGAGAATTCATGGAGTGTATCAAGAAGACCTAGACAAAGCAAGGGAAGAGAAGATTGCTTTGGAAATTGAGAGCACAAAGACAAAATGTGAGGATCCTAAGCTGAAAAGGGTAAAAGTAGAAAAGTAAAATGACAAGAAGGGTAAAACTGATGATACTCCTTATGTGCCCAGAGTAACTGTTGATCTTACTACTCCTCCAAAGTATAAGACAATGGAAAAGAGGAAGAAAGAGGTTAGCACCAGTCATCCATCCTCACGAGTAACAAGGAATAGGAAGAACACTCAAGCTCCTCCCGAAGTATGTTTCAAACCTAGTCTTAGTGTGTTGAGTGCAAGAATCATTGATGAAGGCAAAATTGATCAAGTAGGAAAGTTCTATGAGAAATATAGTGATATTGACAAATCATAGATACATGGAATGATTTTCAAACATATGTTGAAGTTTAAGAAGACATTCTTAGAACTAAAGACTATGATCCTTGATAATGTGTGGAACATCTTAGAATTCCAAAAGAGATAGGCCATTGAAGAGGATTTGAGTATAAGAGAAAAGATTCTAGATGAAACCCTTCTAGTATGTTCTCTAGAGGAGAAATCTCTGTTGTTAGATCTGGTAAAGCCACATCTTCGAACCAAGTCAAGGACCCTACATATAATGGACAAAAACTATGAACTAGTGGCTAAGGAAATAGAGAAGGCATTTGAGAAGGTCTTCATGAACAGGCACATGTATCCAGCTACTACACCCAAAGCTCAAGTACCCAGTATGGTTGCAAAAGAATCAGAGACTACTAATGTACCTATGATAGGTCTGTAGGACTCAGGGCCTATAGTTGAAACAATATCAGAGGAAGATAAGTCAACACTCATATAAGAGATATTCAAAGATGACTCAATTTTCATTGATAATGTAAAAGTCACTTTGGCAGCCACTGAAATAGATTTGGATAAGTTTGAAGAGGCATTTTCAAGCACACAAGAGTTTGAAACTCTTTTTAGTAACACTCCTCCCAATCAACAAAAAGAAGTATTGATTGAGGATATATCAGATGGAAAAGAAGAAAAGATTATAGATAAAACATAAAAAGAAATAGAAAAAAAAGAAGAAAAGAAAGAAGAAGGAAAATAAAAGGAAGTAGAAAAATAGAAAGAAGAAGTAGAAATAAAAGGAAGTGAGAAAACAGATGATCCATCTATTGAAACACTAAGAAATGTAAAACTAGAAGTGATGGATAGCACTCCCATTATTCCATCACCCTTAGTAGCATTGTTGTCAAGTTTGACACCTGACACAATTAGTTTGGACTCATGGGGAGGAGAAGACCTAATCAAGATCAGTGTCTTAGCTATGGAGAAGGCTAAAGAAAAGTAGGTAATGAGGAACCCACTATTTCTTGAATTAGTCAATATGTTGAATAGCTTATTACCTTCATACAAACAAGTGTCTAAAGTACATTCAGTTGATGATGTTAGCAACATCCTCGTAGCCTTTAAGACCAATTTTTCCAGCTTGGAAGAATCTCTCAAGTTGCAAAAGAGAAGTACATGAAGAAAAGGCTAGGTGAATTGATCAGCAACTTCTCACTTGACCTTAGTTCATTCAAAGTTGGACAAGCAACTTTGAAAGAGTTTGCAGAAAAAAGAAGGAAAATCATTGCTGACTACATGGATCAGGACAAGTTAACTGATGCCCATTTCAAGAAGGTTCAAGAGGCAGAAGCTATGTTAGAACAAGTAAAGAAATCAGTGAAAGACCCATCTACTAATGTAAATATGTGCAATAATGTGTATCAAGGTCAAATTGACAAGATTGAGAAGGCAGAAAAGGAGATGTTCAAGATAAGGGCTAGGCAGACTCAGCTAAGGAATGCTCTTGCGCCCTCCCTAGATATACTCAATCAGAATATCAAGGAGATAGATGCCACCATGTTGACATATGATCATGGTCTGAGCATAGATTTGGAGAAGATGGAGAAGCTACAGTATGAACTATGCGCCCATCTCCAGATTGTAAATTCATTGATCACATTTTGGAAGAAAGAGATCCAAAATTTGGAGATAGCATATCCGGATGTTCTATCACAGTAAGTAGTTGTATATACAATTTTGAAGCACCTTTTTCATTAATGTAAAAGGTGGAGTATATCTAGAATATGGGTTATACATATGTATAAGGAGATATAAGATAGAAAGTTGTGTATAAGGAGATATAAGACAAAAGTTTTTTTATATTATGGAACAGTTAGCAACTTGGCCATATTCCTTTGTTTCCATCAATGAAAAAGGGGGAGATTATTAGAAATTTGGCTATACTGATGTATATGACTTAGTATAGTGTTTTCATTATGGCCACAAAGTCATATAGTAGTTTGGAGTTAGCGCACTTAATGAGAAGATAAAAAATCAGCTAAGTGTTGAAGACTGGACAGTGTACAGATGACCTGAAGCTCAGAGAATCCACGCACATGTGTAAGATTGAGTTATGGTATGTGACCTAGAAGATAAGTTGGTTAGACTATATTCATGCTTAGTCTATGAGCGCATGATTAGATATGCAAGTATGACAAAGTTACAGACACTTGAAGTTACATAGCCAGTGTGTGCCAGAGAAGAACAAAGTAAGCAGTCGATTGTTAGCATTTTGATCTGTAGTTATAATTTGATGATGTAAAGGCCATGCACCTATTGTAATTAGGTTTCCAACATGTAAATATGTTTGTTTTTAAACACGCTTTAGCCAATTTTATTGGAAGCATTGTATGTAATCGATAAAAGGGCCAACTTAGTTATTTGTTTTGTATGCACATATAAATATGAGATGTGCCCATTGTAACTGGTATGAGAGTTGTTATAGAGTTGAGATAAGTAGAGCAGCGATGTGCGAAGAGTTGATAATATGTATTAAAGCTTTGCAAGAGGTCAAAGCATCATCGCATCAAAGGAACTAATAAGACATGCAGTGTCACAGTGACAGTTCATCCAGCAAATAAAGTGTTTATCTGAGATTAGAAGGTTGTAGCCTTCATCACTTGAGTAGTGAGCTCTAGGACAGTGAGTCCACACCCCTAATAGGGTTTATTATAAAAAAATCCTAATAGGGTCTGACCCTTGACAAGGTCTACTGTACTTAATGCATTGTAAAGCAACTCCTAACAGGGTTAAGGATCTTCTAACAAGGATCATAAAACACTAGTACAAAATATTAGTGGGTGTCAATTCCCACCGGGGTTTTTACCTATTTGGGTTTCCCTGTAACCATATTGGTGTTATGTGTTGATTTCATGTTTCATGTTTATGTGGATGTTCATTTCAGTACTTAAGTATTTAAGTTCAGTTTAAAAATAAGCAAAAAAATAAAAGTTCCCATTCCTAACAGTCTCGTTCTCCTTCATTGTTTGATGTTATGTATCTTCATTGTCTTCAGTTTATTGTTAAAGTATGCTATCCAATAGAATTATAGATAAAACAATTTGTACATTTGAAAAGAAATTTGAAAAAATAACTTATTTTAATTCTAGATGGTGATTGGTTGATGGTTAAACATTCAATTGAATCTTGGGGAATGCATAAGTATTATTACTTGTCGTAGAAACTATAAAATATAGGTTTGATAAATAAAATTTTATATTATAATTTTTTTTATAATGTTTCACATGTAATTAGTTGATGAATTATTTAGTTTACAATTAGTTTGAAATTTGATTTCATTGTTCAAGGGTTGAGTTTATTTGATTCAAGCATTGAATTATCATTGTGAGAATTCAAGTTTAAATCTCAAAGTGACATCTAATATGGAATTCTAAGTTGTAATATCTTGAAAAATTATAAATCTATAATAAGACTTTTTTATACTTATGGAAAAATATACATATAAAGAAAAGAGCAATATTTATTGAGCATAATATACTTTTTTCATTTATACTAATTGAAATTAAAAATGTAATAAACAATTAAATATTAATTAGCACTACATTCATAACAAGGGTTATTCGCCATCTTAGATGTATGAATACGCCTATGCATTGCAATGACTCTCGAGCATAGTAAAGTTTGGTCTCCACTCTAAACATAATTGGTGTGAATCTGTATACAAAATATCTTAAGAGCTTGGGGTAAGCATAACTGTTCATCCAGTCGTATTGACTGGAACAAACTTGTAGGGCTCTCCTATATGCTTTGCCAGCTATACACGTTCAAAACATTTCACAACTTTAGTCACAACATAACTTGCTCTCCATACACATCCTTTCATAAACACTAATGTCGCTTCATATAATTTGAAAATGTGGAGAGTGTATTCATAAATATGCATGAATTTCATCAATAGGTACTTCTATATTGCAATAACATCGCCCCAATCAATAAGCTTAAAATTTACGTAGTTAATGTAAAATGAGCATGGATCTGGAAGCAAGATACATTAAAGAATATATAAAAAGTGTTTCTAAGGAGTAAATACTAACAATATGTTATCTTACTATATAAACATTTTGAAGAAAAATGTCTCATTGTCAGATTCAATTATAGGATCAAATTGTACCATGATTTATCATAGTAGAAATAATATCTAAGCTCCAGCAAGTGAGGTAGATATATACAAAATAAAAGAGAAAGATAGAGGAAGCATGCTAAGCTAATACAAATTCAATGATTATTAGCTTTATATATTGAAAATCTAAAGAAATTATAAAAATAAACCAATTATGAAACTCGATTGGGAAATGGAAATGAAGGCGAAATGATAAGTGAGAGAAAAAGATGTCCTCAACTAATAAAGAAAAATACTTAAGTAAACATGACTCCCTAATGTGTAGAGGATAGGTGTAAACCAGAAGAGATAAGGTAAATTAGTGTGAATAGTAAGAGAGGTGCAGATAGAAAGGATAAAATGCATGTTCCTATGGGGTAAACGAAATAAAGGGTGTCCTAATGTACATGGCATTCTCAAAACTAAACTTAAAATAAAAATGAACAACCTATATGTTAAGAAAAGATATTTTAAAACTTACTTTTGTCTTCAAAAATTTATTAAGGCATTTTTGCATCATCCATATGGTACTTGAGATCATTTAATGTACATGTCAGCCATGGTTCTACTAAAGCATGGCTTCATCCTAGGTTGATTTCATACATTAGGTAATTTTCTACAAGAAAGTATGTATCATTAATGTACTACCTCTCTCGTTTGCATTTGGCATGCCATCTTGATTAATGCGACTTGGAATTTCATGCTTATTTTGTGTCATCATTTGGACCTGTGAGAGATTTTTACTTTCAGAATGATCTAGTTTATGGTGCTGCATCATTAAGTTGTTTATTCTTTGTTTTGGTTATGAGAACCATTATGTTGTGACTGGTTTCTTACCTATTTGTGATGATGTGATGTGGTTTTGGTTGTGTACTTTTTCTCCTATGTGATTGGTTGAGTTGATCTTGTGGTGTGGTGACCATTCTCATGTTATGTATTTATGTTGACATTGTGAGATGCACCCAGTTCAATTTAGTCTCATGCTCATTTTGAGATTATTGTTGTGGTTATGATTGGTATCTGGCTTATGAGGTTTATGTTGTGATTTGATGGTTTCAGTAAGTGTGTGTGGGTGGTTACCTAGATTTGGATTGTATCACAATGTTATTTCATGAGTACCCATGTGATGTGATCAGTGGTTGCACTGTGTGATGCATTTGATTTGTGCACTTTATTCTAGTTCATGCGGTAGTTCTGATTTATATGCTAGATTATGCTTTTATTTGTATTTTGATCATGCATATTTGATTTACATTAGTGTATTGTGCATTTAAGATTATTGATTAGGTATCAGGATGATTTTATGAGATTTTATGATATATTGTGCCATATATGTCATTGGCTATTTCAGTTGCTTACTTTCATTGATATATGCTCAAAATAGTTGTGAAATAGGTTATTTAAATGCTTTTAATTTAATTACAATATTAATGTGATTATATGAGGTGCACTACCTCACCACATCACTTCTATATTTTTTTCCCTTGGTGTTACCAATACGAAGTGAGATAGAGTCGTAGTCACTTTCTTGCAACATCTACATGACGTCTCGTTCTCCTTCATTGTTTGATGTTATGTATCTTCATGTTCTTCAACTATTTATATTGTGGTTAACTACACTTGATGTTTGCATGTTTTAGTGCATAGGTACCAGGCACATTCACCCTAAGTTGCAGGGATTAAGTGTGTGCCTATATCCTTGGTAGTGGGCACCATGAGATAGTAATTTTGGCCTGGCATACTGAGTCAATGTCATCTCTGTATGGATGACATACCTGTGTTATATTATTATACCTCTTGTACATGATTAGTAAATCCATATTCATGTTGTATTTGTGTTTAGATTCATGAGAATATCTATTCATTTAGAGCTATATTCTTGTCATAGAAGGTTTTAAATTGAAATGTTGATTTTAATGTGTTTTGGGGATTTTAATTATTTTACTTTTATTTACCGACTAATTTGTTATAGTTGGATTCTAGTTAATTGGAATTAATTTATTTTTAATTTGAGAAAGGATAATTGACTATTTAATTATTTAAATAATCCATTTTATAAGACTTTTGGAAAAAAATTTGATTAAGTAAAATAGTTTTATAGGGTTCCTAAAACCCACAATATCTTAAAATATATCAATAAAGAGATCAAGTCTTAAGGATGCAAAAAAAAATGATGAAATAGGCCACAAGTAGGCCAAGAGACAAACAACCATAGAGATGGAATAGTCAAAATAGAACAAAAAGGGGACAGGGAAAATTCCATCAGAAAGGTCAGTAGAGGTTCCTGAGCATCACTACATCATTGGTTTTGAGAAGCTCCATCTTCTCTACCACCTCCTTGATCTTTTGAATGTCGTTGGAGTCTTCTTCGTCCATATTTTTCTTTGACCTGGCCCTAGTTCTCTTTTCCATACCTTCATTGGGCTTCTCCTTTTTTTCCTCTTTGATAATCTGCACATCCTTGCCTTCCATATTTTCCTACATTTTTTGTGTGAGCAGTTTGATGTACTTGTTTAAGGCTTTAAGGATGTTGAATTTTTTCTCTACTATACCTTTGAGGGTATCCTCAAGGCTTTTCATCTTATCTTCCATTTGGTTAATCCTTGATTCCAGGTGACTAAGATCCTCAGTGGCTTTGTGATCCTTGTTGTTTTCAATGCCCTATATTTTTTCCTTGAGGTCTTCAAGTGCATGAAAGAGCCATTTAAAAGACCTAAACTGGTCTAACATACTATTTTTTGCATTGTTAAGAATATTCAACTCCATTTCCCTAGCCTTCTTGTTGAGGATGACTAGGGCAGGGTCAATCAGGTCCTCCTTATGGATTATGCCATCTATATATCCTCAAGGATTTTGGGGTTCACAACTTTCCTGATTATCCCCATCCGCACACTATTCATGTTGAAATTATGCCACACTTTTTTCCCCTTGCCAAAGTCATCATTCTGATACTCCCTCTGGACTAGTTCTTATCATCTGAAAATTCATTTGGGTTTCGCGACTGGGTTGAGGGATCTTCCTGGTCATCATTAGGCACCTCAGTATTAGGGACCTGAGTCTTTTTGTTGGCTCTAGAAGGGGGAGGGAGAATGTAATCTTTTCTTATGGCCAAGTCAATAGAAAGACGACCAGAGAAATCCCCCTTTGAATTTTTTTTCTCCCCTGTGGTCTGTTCCCTTATCTTTGTGGCCTTACCTTTGGAATTAACCACATCATTTTGAGTGTTCATATCATCCTCATTGTCATTATACTCCTCTTTTGAGGAGATCTGCATTCTAGCCTACTTTTTGAAGGGTTTTTCTTTTTTGGTGGAACTCATGGTTCTCTTCTTAGAGGAGGAGTCTTGTTTCGGCATTTTAACCTCTTCATCCTCATAATCCTCTGAGTGCATTCCCACACTATCTTCTAGGTCTGAGGGGACATAGTTCGATCCAGAGCAATCAAATATTTCCTTTTTGATTGAAATCTCCTTCCCCAGGGTTTGGGCTTTAAAAAATTCATAAATTAACAGTAACAGACCCTCATGTAAAGTAGGATTAGCTATATTCTTCTCCCTAAAGCCATTAATATTACCATTTATTGAAGAATACAAGTAGAACAAGATGGAAACCTTCATACCGTGCCTGAGATGATTCAACAACATGAAGTGGTAGGGCCTGATCCTATCAAACCTAGTATCCAATGTGACATAAGAGATCAGGGCTTTGAGAACAAACTTACACAACATTTTGATACAATTAGGCTGGTAGTAAGTACCCATTTTAACAGTATCTTTCTTCTCATCCTCATCTCTCACAAAATCATTGACGGTAGTGTCAAATATTTTGCGGTCCCTGTAGAAATTTTTGCCTACAATGGGGATACTGGTGAATTTCAAGATGACCTCCTCAATTATAGTGAAATTCTTTCCCTCTATTCCATGCACCCTTCATTCTAGCTTTTCAAAAAAATATTAGCAATCACCTACTTTCTTCCATGTAACCTTTCAATGAAGGTCGTGATTTCCCCTTTTACAGAGCATTCTAGACCTTAGTGCATCTCTTCTATTTCACATTATCATTCGTGGGCTCCCTTATGTGTCTTTCCCCTCCCATCACTCCAAGATGGATTTGGGCAATTCTTTGGTAAGACTGATAGCTATTGTTCAGATTTTTTCTAGGAACGGTCATCCTGAGCTTTCTTATTTTTTGTTTTTGGAAATAGATGTGATTCTTGGGAATGAATATCCAGAAATCATGTGAAAGGGATGTGTAGTTAATAACCTTTCTGTCCATCTAGTACTTTCCATTTATGGAATGACACCTCCAACAATCTACATTACAATTCATTATTATTATTAATGATTCCCTCCTTTCCTTGGTATCTATCCCTCTCGACTAAATCCTTCACCTCACAATGGAAATCTCTATTGTGATGCCACCTCATCATTGTTTCCTTTTTAACTGCCAAGTTGGAAAACTGGTCAGCTACATGGTTAGCTTTCTTGTACATGTGGGATATGTGAACTTCTTAAAAAGAATTTAAAAGGGCCCACGTTTCTTCTATCATATTGGAAATTTTCCATGAAGGGGAATGATTAAGTTTTAAATAGATTATGACATTGTTGGAGTCTCCTTCGAGCTAGAGCTTTTTGACCCCTATGTCATGGGCAATTTTGGTGACTTGGAGGGCATCACTCACTTCAGCAAAGTGGTTGGTTTGTGAGCCTAGAGGTAAGATGACAACAATGGACCTAAAACCATAGCAATTCCTGATCACACCTCCACTACCCGCCATTCTAGGATTCTCTTTGGCCGCACCATCAAAGTTGGCTTTGGACTAGCCTTCCGAGGGATAGCTCCAGGTAAAATTTTGTCTTTTCTCCATACTTCTCTTAGGGACATCAGCCTGGACCTTTTCTACAAAATGGTTAGAGCCACCATAGAAATAGAAGTTTTCTTTCACAACAAAGTGGATCTTTTCAAAGATAATTTTGGGTGGAGTAGAACTATCTTGGAAGATGCGATTATTGCGTTCTTTCCAAACTCCCTAGCAAAAGTGTGGAAGAACCCAGAAGAAAAATAATTGGAATTCAGAATTATAAGAGGTGAAATCCCATTGAGAAAAAAGATCTTTAAAAGACAGGGGAAAGCACTAGGATAAATCTAGAGCAGAAAGGAGAAAGTGCCATATTTTACTTACATAAGAGTAGTGAATAAACATGTGGTCTACTGACTCATCTTGGCATCTACAAAGTATGCACCTGGTGGGGATTAGGAAACCTCTCTTTATAAGATTATCAACTGTACAAATGTGATTCTAAAGAAAAATCTAGAAGAAGATGTTGATTTTGGGGGTAAGGCCATGGAGCCAGGCTTTAACCCAAAGAGGATTGGCTTCCCAAATCTAAAACAATTGTGAGGTGTAGGCAGGGGCCACCATGAAGGTCCCATCTAGAGAAACTTCCCAAATAAGCTCATCCTGGGAAGAGGATAGAGAGACTACATTAAGGGAAATCATAAGAGGAATCGGGTCCTGAGAAACCTAGGAGATGTCAACGCAAGCATTGTCCATTCTATAGTTGCTGACTTGTGAGCCATAGATGTGGATGCATTCCTCCATCTAGATATTGAAAGTATCACAATCTCTCAAGCAACCCAACTAAAGCCATTTATCATTCTAGAAGTTAATGGATTGGCCATTCCCTATCTTCCATGTTACCTTGGACTTGGCCACATCCTTTGCATTGAGGAAACCATTCCATATAAAAGAGCCTTTTGGCGAATCATTATCTTCAAAGAAAAGTTTTATTGAATTGTTAGTGAGATACTTATCTTCAAAAGTGTCACACCATTCAAGATGTACCATAATTATTAAGTTTGTAGCGCTTTGTTGCAAGGTCTGATCCTCCTTATCCCTAGGCCTCCAGCATGCTTAGCATGACAAACTTTGTCCCATGAAATAAGAGGGAGTCTCTTATGATCTTTAGTTCCAAACCAGAGAAATCTTCTATGAATTCTTTCCATGGCCTCTGCAACTTTATCCGAAATGGAAAAGAGGCTTAATGCATAGGTTGAGAGGTTTTGTAGAGTTGATTTGACCAATTGGATTTTTCCTACTTGACTCAAGGAAATCCCTTTCCAACCAACTAGGTTCCCATTGAATCTGTCTATTAATCTAGTCCAGAATGCTTCTGGTGGTTTAACACCTAAAGGTAGGCCCAGATAATTTCCTAGGAGAGAATTGATACTACAACCCATGATGTTCGCTATTCTCCTCTGTCTCACATCGGGAGTGTTTATGAAGTAGATTGAGCTTTTATTCCAGTTTATGGATTGGCCAGTCACTCTAGTATAGGAATTGAGAAGATGCTTCACCACTTTGGCTTCACCCAGCGAAGCTTTGCGTCCTAAAGTGGTGTCATCAACAAACTATTGGTGAGAGAAGACATAGGTCCCAGATGACATTTTTAAACCTTTCAAAGCCCCTAAACTCCTAGAGGAAAATATGAACCTTCCGAGGCATTTGACATGAATGATAAAAATAATAGGGGATAGGGGATCCCCTTGTCTCAGACCCCTGGCAGGTTTGAAAAAGGTCAATGACGAACCATTGACCAAAATTGCCAGAGAGGGAGTAGAGATGATTTGATAGATAATCTTTTCAGAGTGAGAATTGATCCCAAAGGCACCAAGAACCTTGAGTAGGAACTACTAGTCAACCTGGTCATAAGCCTTGGAAAGGTCAAGCTTGAGAAGGAAGCCTTCCCATTTACCTCCTTCGAAGGAATGAATCACTTCGTGCACCACCATGATGGAATCCAAAATCTATCTACCAGGCACAAAATGAGACTGTTGCGGCATGATTAAGGGAGGAGAGATTTAAGAATTCTTGAGGTAATAAATTTAGATATGATCTTGAAGAAGGAATTGCATAGAATTATGGGTCTAAAGAGCTCCATCAAGTCTGCCCTCTTGGTCTTGGGGATAAGCACCAAAAATGTGGCATTGATTTCTTTGAGGAGATTCTTCAAGAAAAATAATTCCTGCACCGCTTTGACCACATCATTTTCACCACATCCTAGAAAAGATGAAAAAATAACATCAAGAAGTCATCAGCACCAGAGGCTTTATCACCTGGAAGAGAGTCCAGGGCTTTCTTGCCTTCAGCCATGTCTGGGATAGAATAAAAGGTTTTGTTTTGGTCTTTAGAGATGATTTTGGGAATTTTGGGAGATGATCCCCCTTCGACATCTCTAGATCTTTAGATATGAGAGAAGAGAAGAAGGCAATTGCTTCCTTCGCAATGTCCTTTACCTCCTGCAAAATCTGGTCTCCCTTCTTAATTATGTTTATTTTGTTGGCTTATCTGTGTCTCATAGTAGAAAGATGGAAGAACTGAGTGTTTTGGTCTCCTTCCCTTCACCAAATAAACCTAGATCTCTACTTCTAGAAAGTCCCCTCCTTCCCTATAATGTTATGATACTCTGATAGGATTGACTTCTCCCTAGTTAATCTGATCTTATCATAGCCCTCTCTTTGGATTTCTTCTTGAATGAGATTTAGGTTTGAGATTGTCTTGTCTTTTTTTGAGAAGATGTTGCCAAATTAATCCATGTTCCACTATTTGACATTAAATTTAATGTTCCTAAGCTTTTCAGCCACCCTAAAAATGGTAGTTCCCTTTACTTCTATATCCCACCAATTTTTAATTTTGTTTTTCAAGTTAGGATGAGAGACCCACATTTTTTTGAATCTGAATGGAAAGCTCCTTTTCTTGGCAATTTGGTCAAGAGAAAGGGAGATGGGAGAGTGATCAGAACCAATTCTGACCAAGGTGGAAAGTGTTGGTCCATTTTCCTGTTAATGAAAAATCTTTTAAAAATGGCCCATTTCCTTGCAAGTTTTCCTGAAGTGTCCTACCCCTGGTATTTTATTGTGTCACCTTGCTCCAGTCCAAAACACACGTGCTGAATCACAAAATCTAGAAAGTTATTCAAGTTCTAACATCTATAGGAAACAAATTTTAGAATCTTCCACAGTGTCGAAAACCCACAGTGTTTTTGAAAATCCATGATGTTTTCGGTCTGTGTGAAAACCCTCATTGTTTTCAGCCTTATGCCTTCCCGCTTTTGTGCACTTGTCTTCTGGCATCGAAAACTCTCTGTTTTCAATCTTTCGCTGTGTCGAAAACTTTGTGTGTTTTCGACCTCAGTCCTACCTGCATAGGTGCGATCAGTTGGTGGGACCTAGTTCTTCTCAGTTGCCCAGTGTGGTTAAAGTTCGAATAGAATCGGTGGTTGTCGCATGTTCACATGGTGAAGATGCACGATGTTTATCCTTTATGCTTTTGTGATAGCCATTGGATTTTCTTGTGTGGGCATGAAGTGGGTCTAGGTCTGCAGGCTCTTCCTGATTGGTTTTCACATGGCCACATGTCAGACTTTTCTAACATGTGATCATGGAACCACTTGCCACCTGCCCGTGTGGGTCCCAATTGTTTCTGATGTTTAGCTACTTGGTGATTAAGTTTTTCTTTCTGCGATCTGGCAACTCGCTGTTATCTCCTAGTCTCCTGATTCTGGCGGTTAGGCCCTTAACATCTGGCGACTTGGCTAGCGGTTTACTTTGCTTTCATCATGCGATCACATAATGGTGGGCTTGAGTTTTCAAATTTTTTAAAATGATTGGCTGTCGTATGATCGCATGTTAAAATTTTTTGACATGTGGCCATGCGATAAGGTTCCTTCCTTGTGCGTGGGGCCCGTTGGTGGAATGGCAGTGGTCCCGCTAGTGGTTATGTGGCAGCCTTTGGTTAGCTGTTGCATGATCGCATAGCCCAATTTTTGGCTATGCGATCATGTGACTAGTTGACATGTGTCTGTGGTGGTGAGGTGGCAGGAGGGCAGATGGGCCCGGTTTGTTTGGAAAGATTCTTGATCTTGTGGTTGTCGTGTGATCGCATGGAATCTTTCTAACCCATGTGATCATGCGCTTGCCGTTCAATTTCGAAGGCTTATTTATAGGTGGGTCATGTGGCAGAGATGACTTGGTGGTTTTAGAAAATGGTGTTGTGACATGTGGCGTATGGTACACCTAAATCTAACGCGTGGCGATTGTTGGTAGGGCTAAGGCATGGTAAGTAGTGGTTAGTCGCATGTTCGCATAGCCTTTTTCAAGGCTATGCGATCATGCGACTAATGTTTTGCGTTAACCCTCAGTGGCAGTGTAGAAAGTCAAGTGTTGGCAGTTTGTCACATGTTCGCATAGCCCATTTCCTAGCTATGTGATCATGCGACAACTGTTATGCATGTCACGGTTGCAGAGTTAAAGGTGGGTCTTGCTGACGTGCTTACTTCTGCTTGATGGCTTGCTGGTGGTGGGGCTAAGGACTTTGCAAAAGGTTTGTGATTGACTGTCAACCACGGCTAAGAGACTGTGGTCACATGATTGCAAGGGTGAGTTGGGTGCCTTGCGATCATACGACCAAGCACAAAGGTAACCAATTCCTGTTGCGGTTAATCTTGTCAATACTCGAGAAAATGAAGATCTGACGGTGAGGATATAAGGTTGATCTGATTTTGAATGATGACCACCGATTCACTTCTAGGACCATGATTATAGCTATTAACTTGTAGATTTGAATTTTTAAGTGTTTCCTGTGACCTGGAAGTACCAAAATTTATGGTTTTCTGGCCGTTTCTTGATATGGTTGGTGGCATCGATTGTTGCAGTGTGGTCCAGTGAGTTGGGTGATTGCTTGCAGATGTTTTGCCGTATGGTGATGGACAGATTTTTTTGCTCGAGGCTTTTTGTAGGTCTGTTCAATTTGATTTGCATGGTAAATTTGTGATCTTCCTGTCCTTCTCAGAGATTCTTCTCAAGTGCGAAGATCTTCCTTAGTCTGATAGGCTGGTGCTGGTTTTCCCTCCAGTGGTTTTTTTATTTTTTTTTCTGTGGTTAGCCGTTGTAACCCCGACCCTAGTCACCCTATGCTTCATGCAATCTCTTTGAGATTCCCAAGGTGGCTAGTGGTATAAAGTTTTGATTTTTTGACTAAGGGTTCAAATTTTAATCAGTCCAGAGGTTCTGATTATAGTTAGTTCCAGGGGTTTGTAGCAGGGCTATATCACATTGCATGTAAGCTAAATAGAATTTCTGGAAGTCTTTTGTAGGTTATTGAAGTGGTTTGATCTCTGTCCTACTTTAATCATGTACATGACTCATTATACTTAATATAAGTTTTTCATGCTTCCAAGTCTCTCCTTGGTGTCATTCTTGTGAATCTTAGATTTTCTGATCCATTGCATAGGGTTAACCTTGTATATGTTCTTGTTTTTAGTTCTTGATCTAGGATCAAGTGAAATATACTTTAGAGGGGACATAGATTCAGTCTTGGTTGTCTAAAGAAGGATCTTATAAGTAGTGGATGGGCTGGAATGTTTATATTTATGGCTATGAGTCTTTGACCACAGTCGGTTCATATTTCATTGTTTGTATGTGAGGTCTACCCAATGGATAATGGCACTGATCAAGGATTAGTACATTTAGTTGAGTCCAATGTCTGATTGGTTCTTGTCTACCTTCCCTATCCTCATTAATGAAAGACCCTTTTATGTTTTAAGTATTATTGTTGGTAGTAATACCCTTCACAAGGCCATTTTATACCCAATAGCAATTGAGATTCAATAAATGTCTGGTTAACATTTAGTAGTCTCTTGCTATCATCTGCTTTGTTTAATCTAGTCCAAAGTCCTAAAATGTCATAAGTTACTGGATTAGGTGCACCCGCCATGGTTTTGTAGAGCCAAAAGTGAAGAGGGCAGTCTTGTCCCTACAATTGGTCCAGTTGTCTTGCAGAGCTTTCACACTTGGAGCTAACCAGTGCTAACATCAGTCTCAAGGCATATTGGCAGCCCTAAGTGGCATAAGAGTTTTCAAACACCAGCAAGATGGTGACTCTACTGGGGATGTGTTTAATGAAGCTATAAACAATGTTGGTATGAGTAGAGCTGGTCTCCTGGCTAGCTTGTTTATCATATCCAATGGTTACCATTGATGGTATAGAGTCATGTTTGGTAAAGAAGACATTCCTCCTATTTTGCAAAGTGAGTCAGGTCTATTTTGTCTGTCATTGTTAAGTCTGAAAGTCCTAGTTCCTGAATTATTTTTCAGTGATTTCTCACATTTGGTGAGTGGTGACTCCGAGTTCTCTGATTTGCACCAGTGTGCACATTTGAAGAAAGGCTACAAAGAAAGAGGTGGACTTGCAGTGGTAGAGGCAGCAGACATTTGGGCTCCTATGACTTATAGTGTTAAGTCAAGAGAGGACTCATAAGAAGACTCTATGTGGGGTGTATTGTGAGTTGCTGATTTGAAGAAGGTCTCGGCTTTTTTTTTTTCTCTTTTCCTCTGCAAGGAGGTGGCAGCTCTACAAAGTGTTAAGGGTGATTTGAAGGTGACTCCAAATCACACATTTCTTGCAGCTGCTCCAATACATCCAGGTATTTCTCAAGAAGTAAAATGTTTCCCTATCAAGTGTGTAGCACTGCTGTAAAGGGATAAGAGGTGGGGAGTTCCTTATGGAGGAATATAGCCCCTTTTATTTTTATGGCATTGAAGGTGTCCCTAATAAGTTCTTTGCTGAGGATGGGTATGAGGAAAATAATGAAGATCAGACAGAAGAAACTAGTGTCTCTGTTTATCCCATCATGAGTGATACTGACTATGAAAATCTTCTCATCAAGATTGCTACTCTTAAGATGAAGATTGCAAAGAGCAATGCTGAGATATGGCAGTTAGAAGAGGACAAGAGATTGCTGAGACTGGTGGTTCTTGATGATGTTCATGAGGAGGCCAGTGTTTCTGATGTTGAATCTCATTGTGCAGAAAGTGTTGACTATGAAGCTGATGTTGAGATCAACACATGTGAGAGTGATGAAGATGAGTCTGAAGTTGACAATATTTCCAATTTTCCTGCAGATTTTTCATCTTTTCAATTTCAGGATTCTTGCTTCTTGTCCCAGTTTGATGATGTTTTGTGTGAGGGGCAGAATATTGAATATGATGCAGATGATGATTCCTGCATAGAATTCTTTACACAAAATGATTTGATGCTAGTACTGTCAGTCCTTGTTTCAGACAAGGAAGATGTTTACAATAACAGGGATGTAGCTGATGAAGAGGAAAATGAAACCCAAAGTCCATAAAATAGTGAAATGATTTCAGCACTCTTGGCTGATGAATTCCAAAGGTATGCACCTTGTGTGGACTTTAATTTGCAGCCTTTCTGTGATATACTCTTTGACATTGATAATGAGGCTAGTGTTCAGAGTGATCTTGATGACCCATGTATACAGAATTCCCCCTCTGGTAGTGACTCTGTAGAAGAAGAGGTTGAAGACCATAACAGTGTGCTTTCCTGTTATGAGGATTATTGTGATGAGCAAGTTTCTTGTTCATTTTCTGTTCCTTCTTCTGCCAGACATGATAGTGAATAAGACCTTCACTTGGTTCATGATGTAGTCAGTGAAGACATCATGGAGGAACCAAGTTGCTTAGTGTCTGAGGCAATGCAGGAAGGCAAATCAAAGGATCTAATTCCTTCTTAGCCAAGTAATTTTATGGTAATGCATGACAGTCAATATGTTCCAATTTCTGATGCATTACAAGATCAAATTTTGTTTCCAGCCATCAAAAAGAAGTAGATGATGTTCCTTACTTCTTAGAATATGAATGTGAGTATGATGGTTGTGACTGGAAGAACATGGGTAGTGACCTGCATAGTTTCATTTTTCAGCCCATGAATATTCAGATATGTTTGCAGCAAGGTGGTTATGAAATTTTCAGGTGGCTGGTTGCATATGTGGATGAAAATTAGACATTTGATTCAGGAGGGTTTCTGATTTTCTTTTGGTGGCCCAGGGCCACTTTGTAAAGTTCTGATCTTGTAAATCTCGTAAATATTCTTCCCTTCCTGATGTGTGTTTCCTTCATATTCCCTACATTTTTTGAGGTCTCTTTGTTTTTCCAGTGGGTGGTCTGCTTCTCTCCAGAGATCTGGATCCTTGTCATGCCTACAAGAGGCATGCATCCCCAGACAGACCCACTATTGGTCCATTTTCCTGTTAAGGCAAAATCTTTTGAAAATAGCCCATTTCCTTGGAAGTTTTCCTGAAGTGTCCTACCCCTGGTAGTTTATTTTGTCACCTTGCTCCAGAACCAAAACACACGTGCTGAATCGCAAAATCTAGAAAGTTATTCAAGTTCTAACATTTGTAGGAAACAAATTTTAGAATCTGCCACAGTGTCAAAAACACATAGTGTTTTTGAAAATCCATGATGTTTTCAGTCTGTGTGAAAACCCTCATTGTTTTCAGCCTTATGCCTTCCCGCTTTTGTGCACTTGTCTTCTAGCATTGAAAACTCTATGTGTTTTCAGTCTTTCACTGTGTCAAAAACTTTGTGTGTTTTTGACCTCAGTCCTACTTGCGTAGGTACGATCAGTTGGTGGGACCCAGTTCTTCTCAGTTGCCCGGTGTGGTTAAAGTTTGGATAGAATCGATGGTTGTCGCATGTTCGCATGGTGAAGATGCACGATGTTTATCCTTTACACTTTTGCGATAGCCGTTGGATTTTCTTGTGTGGGCGTGAAGTGGGTCCAGGTCTGTAGGCTCTTCCTGATTGGTTGTTGCATGGCGGCATGTCAAACTTTTCTGACATGTGATCATGTGACCACTTGCCACCTATCCACATGGGTCCCAGTTATTTCTGATGTTTAGCTGCCTGGCGATTAAGTTTTTCTTCCCGCGATCTGGTGACTCACGGTTATCTCCTAGTCTCCTGATTTTGGTAGTTAGGCCCTTAACATCTAGTGACTTGGCTGGTGGTTTACTTTGCTTTCGTTGCACGATCGTGTAATGGTGGGCCCAGGTTTTCAAAGTTTTTAAAATGATTGGTTGTCGCATGATTGCATGTCAGAAATTTTTGACATGCGACCATGTGACAAGGTTCCTTCCTTGCACGTGGGGCTCATTGGTGGAATGGCAGTGGTTCCACTGGTGGTTATGTGGCAGCCTTTGGTTGGCTTTCGCATGATCACATAGCCCATTTTTTGGCTATGCGATCATGCAACTAGTTGACATCTGTCTGTGGTGGTGAGGTGGCAGGATGGCAGATGGGCCCAGTTTGTTTGGAAAGATTCTTGATCCTGTGGTTGTCATGTGATCACATGGAATCTTTCCAGCCCATGTGATCATACGCCTACCATTTGATTTTGAAGGCTTATTTATAGGTGGGTCCTGTGGCAAAGATGACTCAGCAGTTTTAGTGAATGGTGTTGCGACATGTGGCGTATGGTGGGCATAGGTCTAAGGCATGGCAATTATTGGTAGGGCCAAGGCATGGTAAGTAGTGGTTAGTCGCATGTTCGCATAGCCTTTTTCAAGGCTATGCGATCATGTGACTAACATTTTGCATTAACCCTCAGTGGTTGCATAGAAAGTTAAGTGTTGGTAATTTGTCACATGTTCGCATAGCCCGTTTCCTAGCTATGCGATCATGCGACAACTGTTATGCATGTCATGGTTGCGGAGTTAAAGGTGGGTCTTGCTAACGTGCTTACTTCTGGTTGAAAGCTTGCTGGTGGTGGGGCTAAGGACTTTGCAAAGGGTTTGTGACTAACTGTCGACCATGGCTAAGAGACTGCGGTCGCATGATTGCAAGGGTGAGTTGGGTGCCTTACGATCATGCCACCAAGCACAAAGGTAACCAATTCCTATTGTGGTTAATCTTGTCGATGCCTGGGAAAATGAAGATCTAATAGCGGGGATATAAGGTTGATCTAATTTTGAATGATGACCGCCGATTCACTTCTGGCGCCATGAATATAGTTGTTAACCTGCAGATTTGAATTTTAAAGTGTTTCATGTGACCTAGAAGTACCAAAATTTATGGTTTTCTAGCCATTTCTTGATATGGTTGGTGGCATTGATTATTGCAGTGTGGTCCAGTGAGTTGGGTGATTGCTTGCAAATGTTTTTCCATATGGCAATGGACAGATTTTGTTGCTCAAGGATTTTTGTAGGTCTGTTCAATTTGATTTGCATGGTAAATTTGTGATCTTCCTGTCCTTCTCAAAGATTCTTCTCAAGTGCAAAGATCATCCTTGGTCTGATAGGCTAGTGCTGGTTTTCCCTCTAGTGGTTTTTTTATTTTTTTTTCTGTGGTTAGTCATTGTAACCTTGACCCTAGTCACCCTAAGCTTCATGCAATCTCTTTGAGATTCCCAAGGTGGCTAGTGGTATAAAGTTTTGATTTTTTGACTGAGTAAGGGTTCAAATTTTAATCAGTCCAGAGGTTCTGATTATAGTTAGTTCTAGGGGTTTGTAGCAAGGCTATATCACATTGCATGTAAGCTAAGTAGAATTTCTGGAAGTCTTTTGTAGGTTATTGAAGTGGTTTGATCTCTATCCTACTTTAATCATGTACATGACTCATTATACTTAATATAAGTTTTTCATGCTTCCAAGTCTCTCCTTGGTGTCATTCTTGTGAATCTTGGATTTTCTGATCCATTGCATAGGGTTACCTTTGCATATGTTTTTGTCTTTAGTTCTTGATCTAGGATCAAGTGAAATATACTTTAGAGGGGACATAGATTTAGTCTTGGTTGTCTACAAAAGGATCTTATAAGTAGTGGATGGGCTGGAATGTTTATATTTATGGCTATGAGTCTTTGACAATAGTCGGTTCACGTTTCATTGTTTGTATGTGAGGTCTACCCAATGGATAATGGCACTAATCAAGGATTAGTACATTTAGTTGAGTCCAATGTCTAATTGGTTCTTGACTACCTTCCCTATCCTCATTAATGAAAGACCCTTTTAAGTTTTAAGTATTATTGTTGGTAGTAATACCCTTCACAAGGCCATTTTATACCCAATAGCAATTGAGATTCAATGAATGTCTGGTTAACATTTAGTAGTCTCTTGCTATCATCTGCTTTGTTTAATCTAGTCCAAAGTCCTAAAATGCCATAAGTTACTAGATTAGGTGCACTCACCATGGTTTTGCAGAGCCAAAAGTGAAGAGGGCAGTCTTGTCCCTACAGTTGGTCCAGTTGTCTTGCAGAGCTTTCACACTTGGAGCTAACCAGTCCTAACATTAGTCCCAAGGCATATTGGCAGCCCTAAGTGGCATAAGAGTTTTCAAACACCAACATAAAGGTTAAGAGTATAGTGATGCATACAGTCAATAGTGATCAAGGCACGATCCAACCAAAGTTGTATACACTCCCTTCGAATTCTCTTGTTGCACCAAGTGAAATCAACACCCTGGAGACCCAGATCTAAGATGGCTTGGTTATTAATGAAGTCCATTAAGTTTTGCCTACTTTCTAGGTTCGGGGAGATCACACCCTATTTTTCCCCTTCTTTGAGGGGAGTATTTAAATTCCCCATGATATTCTCCTTAGAGAGCTTAGAGCTAGCCAGAATAGATTTGACTTTCTCCCAATAGGACCTTCTACCTTTTTTGGAGTTAGGAGCATAAATATTTAGAATAAACCAACTATCATTGTCTTTTATTTTTGTAAAGTTCATAACAAGGAGGTTATCTTCTTTGTGAACTACTTCAACCTTGAGGTGAAAAGAGTTCCACATAGTCATCAGGCCTTTGGAAGCTCCTTTAGAACTGGTAGCTTTTATTTCCATATCTTTACTAAATTTGATTCCTTCAAGCTTGTCCTTCTTCATCTTGGTTTCCTGGATTAACAAAATTTTAGGTCTATGATCCCTTATCATATTTCTAATAACGTCCTGCTTATGTGAGCTATTGAGCCCATGAATATTCCAAGATATGACTTTCATTTCTTATTGGAACTGCAAACTTCTTGGATGGTCTTCTGGGTCTCATCCAATATGTTCTTGTTGGCTTCTTCTTTCCTAAACTAACTTTCTTTCTTTCTCCCTGGAGTTTTTGATTTGGCCCCAACAACAGCTTGATTTCTGCTTCTAGTTGCTATTGGGGAGACTAGTGAAGGATCTCTGCTATTGGATTTCTTCTTCTTCTTCTGGAATGTGGTCCAATTACCCTCCTTTACTTCTTTGTATTTTAGAAAGAGCTCTTACATTTTTGTGAGCTGCCTTGGGGACGCTGATTCCATCAATTCTTCCATTTTTGAGACCTTCCTAGAGCTAGTTTCTCAGGACAAGGATTGGATTCTTGTGAAGGGATGCCTCTTTGCAGGTTCTTCTTTGGACTGGAGAACCCTTCTCCCAAAGGGGTTTCAAGGGAGTCTGAGACAAAGGAGATGTAGTCTATCCCTGGGCAAGAATCACCTCCTTCATCCATTTCATCTTCCTTAATAATGATCTCTTCTGAAATATCTTGATGGATGTTGACTTCCAAGATATTTCTAATGCCATCCAAGGGAAGAAAGTCCCCCATGTTCTCTAGATTTTATTTTTGAGGGCAGAACATCTCCCCTTCTATTTTTTTATTTTCTGCATTGTCTTCTTGGATTTTAGGGAGCACCATTGTTGGGTCATTTTTCTTCCACACCCTTTGGGTGTTGGCCTCAATACCCTCCTAGGGTTTATTATTCTTATCCCTTGTTGGGTCTACTAGTTTTTCCCCCATGGTTTTTCAAGATTTTTTTTTGGGCATTCCTAGATTTCCTTTCTTTCTCCAAGCTATGGAAGACGGGGCACAATTTGACATAATGTCTTACTTTCTTACAATGGAAATAGGTGAAAGGGATGCTTTCAAAGTCTAGTTTCTACACATGTCTACCCAGTTTAGAAAGAATCTCTATGGTTTTTGGCATGTTTTGTCCTTCTTCCATCCCTATACAAATCCTTGCATAGGTGAGGCATCGCCTTGCAACCATGACCATGTCGATTGAGAGAAGGGTTCCAAAGGATTTGGCTATTCCATCAAAAATATCTTCATACCAGAACTCCAAGGGGAGTTTTGGTAGTCTTACCCATACTAGGGCTTGGACAAAGAAAGAGTCATTAAGGTCTAGCTTGGGAGACCATTTCTGCAGTGCCAATGTTGCTTTCCCAATGGCCCAAGTTCCTACACATAAGATTTTGTCTAGGTCCTCTTTGCAGGAGAACTCAAATGATAGAAATCCCTTTGCCATAGATGTGATTAGGACTTGACCCTTCAAGTCCCACTTTTTTTTGTAAAGACCCTAACTATATCTATATTAGGTCTCGGCCCTATAAATTTACCAACTAGAGTATGAGCCATGGTTGCAATATTGTGATCAACCAACTTGTCAAGAATCTCTATGGTGTATTTTCCTTTTTCCTTGTCTGATAAATCCTTAATAGTAGGCAAAGTGGAATTTCCTATGGGTTTAACCCCAAAAAGAATTGACCACCAGTGATTGAGGACATTCCCTTCCTGATCATGTGGCTAGGTCCTCATGACTGAGGCTGGTCTTGGAGGAATTTTAGGAATCTCTTCCCTGACCCCCCCACCCTTTCCAAGGTCTTTCTACTTGTCACATGGGGCCCCATCCTTTTTTTCTAGATCTGCAGAGTCCTATTCTTCAATGGATCCATTGATGCGAGCATCACCTGAGGTTCCCATAGCTTGCGGGCTTGGATTCCCACCTGGCTTCAAATTCAAAAAAACTCCTACTCCCGCTCCTACGCTTGCCATTGATCCACCACATTTTATTGTTTCCTTTAGGAGGCCATGACTTTTCAAAAAAAATCTTATAATGCCAAAAAATGATTTTTATTCTCACTTCTCACTTTTATGTTTATGAGACTTTCGGATTTCCCTCCAAAACCCTCTTGAAGAAAATCACTATTTTGGTCATTGTGTTTGATCCAGGTGTCAACTTGGTGCATGGTGTGACTCATTGGGTTTGTACTAAGATTTCTCAGCTTTGCCAAATATTTCAACTAATTCAATGAAGTCTTCATTTTCTTTCCCCTTTTCTTAGTTTTTGTCATACATGTGAAGTAGGGCATCTCACCATTTTTAATTTACTTTTTTTATTTCAAATGAAATAAATTGCATTAGGACTATGGGCTAGTAATTAGAATTCCCCCACATTTTTGTTTTATTTCTCCACCCGGTTGGGTGGGTGTGAGCATTTTATGCTTTGCCTATGTGGGTTTTGAAGTTTTAGCGTAGTTATGCTAGTGGATTTTCATGAAGTTCTCGGACCTGAGACTTTATTTTAAACCAATGGATTTTAATTTCATCAATTTATTTTATATTTTATTTTTGGGATTTTTTGTTAGCGCCTCATTTTGTGTGTCATCTAGAACTTGTCACTTGTCATGTTTGGCCTGATCTAATTATTATTTTTAGTATTTTTTAATACAAAGAGTAGGACTGTGGAATCCAAATGATTAGTGGGAACTCCATATATTTTTGTATTTTGATCTTAAAAGTGCCATTTCCATGTCAAATTGTTGATTATTTTTCCAGAAATGGAGTTTTTGGTGGCTTTTGGGTATTTTGTACCTTCCTTGTGTTCTAACGAGATGATTAATAGATTTCATGGGAATCTGTGATCTTGGAAAACTGGGCGATTAAGAAATTTATTATGTGGAATTATTCATTGTTTTACTTAGTTCTATGCCTTGAGTCTTTTGGAGTTGAGATATTATCCTTGTTGTTTTTCTCTTTGTTGGCACACTCCATGCTTGAGGAAGATCTCTGATGTGATATGTGGATGTATGATGATCGAGACCACATCTAGACATGTAGTTGAGCTATTCTCCTATGCTGAGGTCTGAATGACTCTAGTATTGGTATTTTAGACAAATAGAGCTTACCATGTTTTTGGTTGTTATGACTTGAGATTCTTTTATGACATTTTTTCCTTATTTCATTAGTTGTGCTATTCTTTAAATTTTGTCTCATTTTTGTAACAAGGGGAGTATTTTTGGTGTTTGGGTAGATTATGGGGTGGCTTCTTGCTATACCCCAGCCCATAAGTAGTCAATCTAATAATGTGGAGAAGTTATTAACAAGTGATAACTTAATAAAAAAATGGGCAAATAAAATTTTAATAAAAAGATTAATTTGACTACCTAGCCTCTTGATGGAGTTTATCAAAGGTGAGTCATTGTCTAGCCTCCCGAGGTAGTTGATGGAAGATACATCTTGAGCCTTGCCTCCCGAGGGATTTGATTGAAGACTTGATGCTACTTGGGCTACTGTGTGCCAAGTAATGACACTTCACTAGAGTCCTTGCATAGTAACCTTGTTGGTTCTAAGTAGTGCCTTGATTATATGTTTTTTATATGTGCTCTTGGTTGTATTTGGATATTGGATCTCATGTTGAGTGTTCTCCATGTATGGTTACATTCTATACTTGTGTACTATATTGTACCTTAGGATATCCTATTACTTTATGCATTTGACTTGTGTGTGTGTGTTATCCACCCATTGTTTGTGTGTATGCCTTATATATGTAGCCATGGGTAAGTCCACCAAGATGGTGGATGGTTTAGTGGCCACATTTTAAAAAAAAGAAATTTTTCATAACCCGTGTGGGTTATACAAAATTCAAAATTGTACCTCAAAACCCATACTATGAGCCAAGTAATGATGCTCCATTAGAGTTCTAGTCAATAGGACATCCAAACCTATATGGGTTTTGAGGAACAAAAATGAACCTCAAAACCCGTATGGGTTTTGAGAAACAAAACTATTCCTCAAAATACGTACGAGTTTTGAGGAACGTTATATTCCCCAAAACCCGTGGCTTTGGGCCATTTCCAATGCCATAAATGAAGGAACAATCAATTGAGGAAGCCACTTTTCATCATAACACAAGTGTTTTTTGGTTCCATTTTCTTCCATTTGCATTTTTCATCAATTCACAACAATGGAACAGCGTTAGAAAGGTAATATTTTAGTGTTTCAATTATTTTTGTTTGTATTTTATTTAGAGTAGGGTTTTTTTATTGATTTATGATTTTTTTAAAAAAATTTGATGTCAGATTCTACAAAGAATGTTCCAAAATGAAAAACAAAACAAAGACCTCACACACAAGCAACAAATAAAAAAAATAAACATGAGTAACAACCACAACCACAAAATCCTCCTCCACAACCACAAAATCCTCCTCAACAGCCACCACCACGCGTAAACCCTCCACGTCCTTCATTAGATCGTGTAGATGCCACACAAGGTGATCTCATAAAATGCCTTACACATAATAGTGCCCAAATTTCTATATTGTTCAATAGGTTGAGGTCCTCTAGTCTTGACCACCACTCAAACCTTGCCTCGGTGCTAGAAAGAATGACCAATATTGAAAATGAGGTTTCTAGAGAGGTTACCAAATGGGGTTCATGGAGGGATTGGTTTCAAGCATTTTATGTGGATGGGTTGTCATATGATGAAGTGAAAAAGAAGGTCATACTTAAAAGTGACATATGTGCTCTTTCTACCAATCCTAGTACTAGTAACACCCTAAAACTAAATACGACTCGATTTCCTATACATTGGTGTGTTCACAATAGGATGAAAGCATCTTTTTGGTATAGGTGGTATATGGTCTTTGACCAAGCACCCTGTAATAATTGGGAGGTGCCTCTATATTTTTTAAGAAAGCTATATATTGAGTTTAACCTTGGTGAGAAGCTAAATTACTTTGACATCTGACAATTTAAGGGTAGAGGGAGAGGCTCTGTGCAGGATAGACCTGGGACCCATGGGGTGGTACAACCACAACATAGGAGGCCTCTAGCTAAAAAACCCATGGTTCATGTTGTGGTCCCAATAGTTTTGAAGGAGTCCACAGATTTACAAACCCTTCATGCAACCACCTGATTGAATGATGTCATTATTGAGCATGGCACATAGTTTTTCACAGCAGAGGGTGGATCAACACTTGTGCCAGCTCCATCATCATCAGATGTACCATTTGGATAAGCACATGAGCCACCTCCATTGTCATCAGACACACCATGTGGATCAACCCAACCCATTGAGCATATGTGACCCAATTGTCAGGGTATATGTGTTGTGGTAGATACTAATGTGAATGAGGATGGCTCAACATCTCATTTGTGTACACATTATGGGGGTAGATATCATGCATTCACTATTGAGGATGCAACCATCACAAAGGACTTGATGATGATGGTATTTTATAGAGAGCAAAGAAAATTTTGTTTATTTTTGTTTTGATATGTTATTAATTAATCACCTAAATCTTATGAAAGTAAATAATTTTTTATTTAGAGAATAATTTAAATTGATACATGAATAATATGCATTACAGGGTGCAACAGGTGATACAAGCACACCACAAAGTGTTTTTTCGAGTATACCTATACATATAGCTTCGACACCTGAGGTAATCTTTCTAAAATATTCCTTAAAATAGAAAAGTATGTATATTTTGAAATATATATTTTGTTAATACATACATATTTATTTGGTCTTTTATAGGGCTTGTCGGCTGCTTAGATATCTGAACTTGATGATATCACCCTTTCTGCCATTGAATTTGGCTTTGAAAGATTTGCGGTATAATATTTTCCACATCTCTTGTTTACAGTTTTAATTGAACCCATATGGTATCATATTCATTTCTCTTGCAGTTAATTTTTTTTTGCTAGGGTACCCCATCTGACTTTAGGACACTGGGAAAGAGAAGGAAATCCTCGAGGACACGTAAAAGACAAAAGGTAATTCAATAGAATTTAAGTTTATTTGTTGAAATGTATTATTCATGATTAAGCATGTACTTGTAGTTTATATTGATGAATGTACCTGACTTATTTGTTTTATATATAGAAACAATTAGGTTTTATAAAATTAATGAATGTACCTGATGTCACTAATGTTCAGGAGAGAGAAGAGGTAACATTTTTATATTTACTTTCAATTGCATTCTTGTTCATTCTAAATCTCTTAGAAATCCTTCCTCTATGACTATGACATATGTTATGATTGTTCATACAAAAATTGGTCGTAGCTACCTCATTAGTGGAAATGCCTCCTAAGAGTATAGGAGAGCCATCTTAGGTTTCTATATGCATTTTTTCTATATACATGTTAAACATATGCATTTAGATATGAGTACACGCATTTTTATTTTTTTAGTTATTTCTGACATATATGTTATTAACTTGTATTGATTTTATTTTACCTATTACAACCTTCTTCACAACCTCCCATGGATCCTCTGCCTTTATATTTGGTTAGGAGTCCAGCTCAAGCAAGATGGAGACCATCAACTTTAGAGAATGACCCAGTTGTAGAAGAAAGTGATGAGGTAACCAATAATTCAATTGCCAACAAATTACAATATAATATCTAGTTATTTTTAGAAAAGATATATTATTTAGCATTTGAATTATTCAAGTGTCCAAACACCTAGTGAGCCACCTACTGCTTTAAAGAGGCTCAATTTTGATGATCCAACAAAGTCATAGATGTTAATAGAGATATACAAATCTAGTTGTGGTTATTGAATGACCAATTTTTTTATATATTTAGCATTTTTATTATATATATCAACCTTGAGAGAGAGAGTGAGAGAGAGAGAGTTGTACATGAGAAATCTAATCTCAACATCAACACTAATGTTACCAGTCATCCCCTCAATTCTACCATCTACCTGGATTCTACACTAGCACCAGTTCCCATCTTTAATAATTATACATGCTCACCTCAGGCCAATATTCCCTTATCTCCAGATGCTAGAATTCAGGCTATAGAGGATAAAATGCACAAGGTTGGGGGGATAATGGAAGATCTTAGAGAAGTTCAAAAGGAAATCAGAAAAGAATTGACCCACTTGCATAATGAGGAAGATATTAAGAACAAGGACACAGAAGAATATAAAGATATCAATCAAGAAATCTTTGCTCCACCTCTCTCAGTTCCTTTATTAGAATCTATCAACTTAGAGCTTGGTTCTTCCCATGAATCTCCCCTAGAAGATTACAGTAAAAACCTTATAGACCATGAAAATTCACTTGTTAATTTACTGATGGGGTAGGAAGATGGTGAACAGATCAGATTATCAGAAGGAGTACACTTGACCAATTCTCTAACAAAAGATGATGAAGATATAAGGAACTATCTGAATGGGATTAAAAATAATGATAGGAAGCTATGTATAGCTATGGCCATGGAGGGTCTCTCTTGCCCTGTAACCCTTAAGACTAAAAAAATTGTGGCAAAAAATCCATCAATGAATTGAGAGCTCTAGCTGATAATGCCCATAATCAACCAAAACTATGTGAAATATTGAATGTTGGGAAGGGGAAGAGCCTTCCCCAGGGACAATTAAAATTACATCCTGGAATGTTAGGGGCTTAAATTCCCCTAACAAACAAAGATTAATTAAAAGATATCTTAATATATTTGAGTTTGAAATAATAATATTACAAGAAACTAAGTTAAATAAGGAAGAAAACATGAAGTTTAGTCTAAAATTAGGAATATGGAAATCAAAAATAGTTCTCTCGAATGGAGCCTCTGGTGGGCTACCAACTCTATGGGATCCTAAGAAAGTAGTGGTTGAGATAGTCTCAAAACATAATAACTGGCTCCTATTATCAGTTAGTAGTTTAAAAACAATTTTAAAATTTAAGCTCATTAATATTTATGGTCTGGTTCCTAATGCAGAGAAGATGAAACTATGGAAGGAAGTTCATGTCCAGTTGTCATCCAATTTAGAGGACATTCACATTTTAGGAGGGGATTTTAATGCAATCTTAGAAAATAAAGAAAAATTTGGTGGATCACATTATGTCTCTCAATCACAAAAAGATTTCAGTCAATGGGTATCCGATAATAACTTAACAGATATCAACACTAATAATGGATTATTTACCTGGAATAACCGTAGATTAGGCTTCAGCTACATTGCTAAAAGATTGCATAGATTATTGATTAGCGGAGACATGGGAAACTTTAATCATAATTTAAGTGTGGAAATCCTTACTAATGCAGGGTCTGATCACTTCCCAGTTAGACTCTCTATTATAGAAAATTATAAACCACTTAGAAGCCCATTTAAATTCAAATTTAGGTGGTTTCAAGATGAGGAATTTATGCAGCTTTTAGAGCAATGGTGGAAGTAGATTAAAGTCACTAGATCGAAGATGTATTGTGTAGTTGCTAAGCTAAAAATCATTAAGCGTAAGATTTTGGATTGGAACAAAGACAAATTTAATAATATTTTTGAACAAAAAAATAAAATCGAGTCTAAAATTGATAGCTTAAATAAACTAGTCATAGAGCAAGGGATGAATGAAAACAGCTATATAAAAGAAAAAGATCTTATGGCTAAACATGATGAGATTTTATTAAAGGAATAAATTTACTGGAAACAAAAATTCAGAGAAACATGGTTAAAAGAAGGGGACTGTAATACAAAAAAAATTCATAACAACACTACCAATAAAAGAAGTACAAATAGAATATCCAAGATCAGAGATACTAATGGTGATCTCATAGAAGATCCTAAACTTATTTATGAGAAATTTGTTCATTTCTATCATACTCTTTTCAATGATCATGATTTCACTTATCTTAGAGCCCAAAATGAATTGTTGTCATCTATCCCCAAGTTAATTACAGAAGTAGATAATAAATGGATAAATAGCAAACTAACCTTTGAAGAAGTTAAAAAATCCTTATTCTAATTACACCCTGAGAAAGCTCCTGGACCCGATGGTTTTCAGGTAGGTTTTTTCCAAAAATGTTGGCATTTTCTTGGAGATGATATATGGAAAGTTGTAGAGGCCACCAGAAACTTAGGCTCATTATTAACAGAAATCGACAATACCTTTTCACACTTATCCCTAAGAAAAATGATAGTCTAGAGCCAGGGGATTTCCACCCTATATCCCTTTGTAACTCCATCTATAAGATCCTCTCTAAATGTTTAGCAAATAGGCTAAAAACCTTCCTTCCTTCAATCATCTCTGAAGAACAGACTAGTTTTGTTCCTAATCGTTCAATTCTGAATGGGATCGTAATAGCACAAGAAATAGTTCTTACAACACAATACAACAAAGAAGAATGTCTGCTGATTAAAATAGACATCCAAAAAGCTTATGATAAGGTGGATTGGAGATTTTTATGTAAGTTCTTGGAAGCATTTGGTTTCTCCAAAAAATGGATTAATGTAATCTTCAACTATATCTCTACCCCTAAAATATCCCTCTTAATCAATGGCACTCTGGAAGGTTTCTTTGAAATCACACGCGGTGTTAGACAAGGTGACCCACTCTCCCCATTCCTCTACGTGATCATGGCTGAAGCTCTGGGTAGATCTATATCTAAGGCCCACCTCGAAGGAAAAATTTCAGGAGTCAAAGTCACAAAAAATGTCTCTAATATAACACATCAGCAATTTGCCAATGATACTATACTACCTAGAGCATGTAGTTGCAAGGAAGAAAAGGCATTCAAAGGTATTTTGGATGTTTATATGAAAGCATTAGGTCAAAAAGTGAATCCTAATAAATTTGAAGTTTTTTCCATTAATACCCCCCCAGCAAAAATGACCCAGATCTGCAACACCCTTGGGTATAAAATTGGCAAGTTTCCATGCAAATACTTGGGGATCCCCCTAGATAAAGGTATGCATATCTCTAAGTTATGGCAGCAAGTGCTATCGAAAATTCAAAATAAAAAAGGAAACTGGAAAGGTAAATGGCTCACTAAAGCTGAAAAAGCTACAATGATCAAATCTATTCTATTAGCCATCCCCACACACCAAATGTTGATACTCCCTCTTCTAGTAAATATCAAATCTAGTTTAGATAAACTTCTTAGGGACTTTTATTGGCAAGGTTCGGTAGAGGAAAATAAGACAACTCTTATAAGATGGGAAAATCTATGTAAACCAATATCCCAAGGTGGATTACGAATAAAAAAAATTCAGTGGCAAAATAAAGCACTAGGGGCCAAACTTATATGGAGACTAAATCAGGAACCAAACAACAAATGGGCCTCTATCCTTTTGAACAAATATATCCCAAATGTGGACCCCATCAACATTTTCAGATCCCATTCACATGCTAAAGGATCTTGTATCTGGAATTTTATAATAGAGACTAGAGGAGTTATTAACAACTTTCTCACATGGTATATTGGGATGGGAGATAAGGCCCTTTTATGGGAAGACTCTTGGGGAGGATTCCCCCCTCTCACTAAATCAAGTTTCAATCAAGAGTTTATAGAAAGATGTAAAACTATTATTGGTTATTTTGTAAAGGATTATATCTCTCATGTTGGAGAATTAATATGGAAAACTATAGATGATATACCAGTAGAACCTAATGATAGACAAAAACTTAAAGATAGAGTAATCACAAACAAAAATAGAGAGGAAAAACTTATATGTGCTAGTTCCAATAATGGAAATTATAAAGTTAAGGATGGTTATAAGACAATTATGTAGGAACATGACATGGATACCCTGGATATCCCTTTCAACTTATCCTGGAACAACGCATGTCTCCCTAAGGTAGGAAATTTCCTATGGGCAGCGCTGCAAAAGAGAATTTTGACTGCTGACAAAATTCAGAAGCTAGGGTTTGAGGATCCTTCAAGGTGCCCATTATGTGAATGCCAAGAAGAGGATGCTAATCACTTACTCCTAAATTGCCCATTTACACATAACTGTTGGAATTGGTTAAGAAATTGTTTAAACTGACACTCAGTCATACCTTTTGATATAGTGGATTTTCTCAAGGCATGGCCTTCTCTGAATAAGGATAGCTTGTATAAAGATATATGGGTATTCTCTCCTTCTATTTTATTGTGGGAAATTTAGAAAGAACGTAATCGAAGAGCTTTTACAAATCAAAAACTTGAATGGAAATTGATAACTAACAAAATAGAAGTGTCAATTATTGAATTGACTAATAACAAACTTCGAAATCAGACTAGTTATGAAAAATCATTTAAGCAATGGGATAATAATATCAAAAGACTTTGGCCTAGATTGGCTATTTCACCATTATTTGGTAAAGGAGGAATCAAATCAAAGATTGACAAAAGTACTTGTAAATGGTCACCTCCTAAAGAAGGCTGGTATAAGTTAAATTTTGATGGGGCATCTCGAGGCAACCGAGGTATAGCAGGAATTGGAGGGATTATTCATAATTGGAAGGGAGAAATTATATCTAAATTTTCTAGGCCCATCAAATCTACAACTAATAACATGGCAGAATGTAAGGCCACCTTGGAAGGACTCAAATTATGTAAACAATTAGGCCTTTTAAACATAGAAATTGAAGGAAACTCCCAAATAATTATTAATGCAATCAGAACAAGAAAAACCCCAAATTGGAAACTCAACTCAAAATTAGAAGACATTATAGAAATGTTGGACACTATACCCCAGTATGAAATTAAACACACTTATAGAGAAGATAATACCGGAGCTGATCTTCTTGCCAATCAGGGAGAAAATGGTGAAACTATGTACGTAGAAGTTAATTCACCAAGATAGTTTAGTCTCCTCCCATAGCCCTATTAAGTATTGCTATATCTAATCTAAATTCTAAGAATTTTAAATAACCCCAAGAGTATATCCCTTACAAAATTACATGTAATATTTTATAGGACTTTTAGATAAAACCAAAATTCTATGATGTTTAGAACTTATTTCAAAACTCTTTATATTAGAAGCCTCAAAATTCAAAGTTTGACATACATAAATTAAACTCTAAAATTTAATCAATATTATTAATACTTGTATAGATAAAATTGCCTTACAAGTCACCAGTCATAACTAAGTGTGGTAGATACACAAGTCCACCTTTTATTGCGTGCTGGTGCTCACCACTTTTATTTATTAATGATCTTATATTCTTATGTAAGATCTTAACTCATATTAGATGTATAAGCTTTTAGTATAGGATAGGACCTGTCTATTTTAAATAGTTTCTAAGGAAAGGATCAACTTAGGTAAAGACTATTGAGTAAGGAAAAGCTCCACCAACATTCATGTGTTTATAGTGCACACCATTCCTTATAATTTCTAAAGACATATTCCACTATAGAGGTCTCAAGCAATATAAGCTAGGATGTTGTACATGCTTCATATCTCATTCACCTAGCAGCTATATGTAAGGTCAATGATCTGTCAGTCTACTATGTAAATTAGCATGTTTAGGAGTAGAATATCTTAGTGCAAAACAATAATATTAGGACAAAGTACACTCATCTAAGGAGATGCATTCATGCTAAGCCATGGCCCAAATTATATCCTGGGATAAAGTTAGAATGGGAATTATCTCAAAGAATTTTCAATATCTATAGCTTAAAACTCCAATTTCCTATCCCTCGTTTAGGTATAGGGACATATTAATGTGATTTTGGAAATTAATAGACCTTTTCCTTACCACACATTACAAATAAATTTTGAATTTTACAATCAGAATACCTTATAACCCACTAACAGGAGTAAGGAATAACAGTTTGTAATTGTTTGAACTATAATATCCCAAAACCTTCACTTAATATATATAGTCTCTAGTCAATTGTAACAGGGTATAGAGCTCAGCTAGATATGCAAGAATATAGATAGTATAGGCCATCCCCATAGCCCTATTAAGCACCAATATATATATATATATATATATATATATATATATATATATATATATATATATATATATATATATATATATATATATATATATATATATATATATATATATATATATATATATATATATATATATATATATATATATATATATATATATATTATGTCTAGGTTATAAACATGGCATCAATAATCTAACCCTTCCAATTCAATATGCAGTATTAAATAGGTTTAATATTTAGAAGCAAAATATTATTTCAGTCCCTAGTTACAGTCACACCTCACGGCCTCGAGGAATCACATATCTGTATCAAGTTGTCCGAAGATAGATATAGTTTTGTGAATCTCAATATTAGTATCAAGGAATGAACATTCTAGATAAATAAGAATAGCCTTTCCCTTTTAAGAGTGTTTTGTGATGATACCACTAGGAGATCATGTAGAATTTAACAATCATGAATCGAAGCTATGGAAGACATGATCGTCAAGGAGTGATTAACGTGACTCTAAAAATTCTAGCCTTGTGATTTACTCTATATATTTGCCTGCAAACAAACATAGGTAATTATACAGAACTAATTTCCCCAAGCTTCAAACCCCCTAGAGTAATGGAATCAAAACTGATAACCTTTGCATCCAAAGGTAGTAGGGAAATGGCATTCAGAGGTAGCATCATGCCGAAAAGATGGAACCAGATTCTTAATCCTCGGTCGAATGTTGCAAGGAGGGTGGTAGAAAAAGCCATGGGAGACCATTATTTTGACAATGAATACACTTTCAAAACCAACAGGTCAGTCATTGGGCAGTTCATAGCCATTTCAGTCTTTTCAGGTAAGAGAAAAGAAGAAATCCTACAGGTAGCCAAGAACATATTCAATGAGGATCTTCTCAGAGGTCTGGAAAACATGGTTTTTTGCATAGACAATCAACTTACAATTCCTTATCCGGAACTCACGATGAAAATGAAGGTGCACAAGTTAGAAGCAATTTCGTGAAAATAGCACATCCCCATGATGACCTTCAAAGATGAGGAACAGTTTGATGCCCACTGGCCAAAGATGCTCAGAAACCTAGATTTCCTCTATATTGAAATTCTACCAAGCGATATGGACACAGCAAGGATCTGCAAGTATTGGAGAGGTGAGGGCTTCAACATTCTGAGTGACCTTGACAAAGTGGATGTAGCAAGTCTTCATATTATGGCTCTTGAGATTCTCAGGTGCACTCGCCATTCAAAAAAGGGGGTAAATGTAGATGAATACATTGTTATCATGAGGAAGAATGAGAACATTTGGAACTATAAGATGATCCAGAAAGGTGATGCCATATGATCAGCAGTACTCAATATCTCCTTTTTTGGGATTTCAACATATAAGATACCTACAAACCTTGTATTCAGATAGCAAATGTTAAGTAGCACTTTATAGGGTTTTATAAAAAATAGGACATTAAGGTTACTGTAAATTCCATAGATTGTATTTAGTAGAAATATATATGTATCTAGTATAGTATTAAATCTAGCAATTAAAAACCTTATGTTTAATATGACAGGGTCCCTTTTAATACAGATATTTTGGTAGGAGAGGTAGTTTTCTTAAATTTCTCTTAGAACTTTGTAATCATATTTAAATCTTATATTCCTATCAGTTCATTTTTTTAGTTTATATTTATTTTTAGATAGTTTCTCTGTGTACCTTATAGGGCCCTAAGTAGAAGCTTTCCCTCAACACCCTATGCGATATCCTATTGGCATACTAAACAATTAGATAATTTAACAATGATAAGAATAAAGAAAATCTAAAAGCATTAAGAAAATTCCTTGCCTTCCCCTTAGAAGTTGAAATTATAGGATTAAAATCTATCCATATTTTAGAACAGTCTCAGGATCCCAAGCATCATGTACATCAGTAGACTAGCCATTATAAATAGCTCCCCTACATTTGTAGCTCACATTATTTCCCTAATCCAACCCTTTAGCTTCTCCTACTCTGCAGGTAAGAATGGATACTCCACTAAAACTTACCTATAGCAGGAGTTAGTTGGCCTTTGAAGGAAGGGTAATGTCGAAACATGTTAAAAAGGTGATAATAGACAAACATGCCCTCATCATCAGAGCCACCCTTCATGTCTTAGGCCCTGAATTTTTCAACAATGAGGATAGATATAGAGTCCTATCCAACATCACATCCATGCTCATAGCAGTCCTCTTCTTTTGGGGCTTTCAAAAACATGAGATTTGGAGGTTCTGTTACAGAATTTTTAAATGAAGATTTCTTGGCAATCTAGATAAAGCCCTTCACAATATTAAAGAGGACCTAACAATTGTGAGACCTAGGTATTATGATATGGTTTCTATCAAAGGGAATCTCCTACCCTCTACCCCTATCATAGCTACCAAGGATATGGAAGCCTTCAAGGATAGAGAAGACATTGTCAAGAGAAATGTGAAATTTTTACTACAATACTTGCATATTTGTAAGCCCGCTAAGGAGGATTGGTTCTATGAATACTGCATTTAGACGAGGTTGGAAACGCAGACATGGAATGTTTTTCAGAGTCTAAGTCAGAAGACCTAGTTGACCTATGGCTAGAGGAAGGAAAGCATCACAAGAAAAAGCAAAAATGAATTTTTGATTCAGAGAGCTCTGATTCCCTACTTAGGGAATAATAATAGTAGCTTGCAATTGGATTTATGTAAAATCTCTCCTATACTAGACATCTGTAGACTACACAATTGTAACTTTGAGGTACTAATATACCTTAAGATACCCTACTCTCCAGGGTGCCAGATTAAGATAAATGGCTTTCAATAGCAGTTTGAATTCTTGTAGTTTGTTCTAAATGGAATACTAGTATGAATGTTTATTAAACAATAGATGGCAATGTTCATAGTATAAAATGTTAATCAAACTAATGTATTATCTAAAAGTATGTCACTATCATCAAGTTAAAAGTAAAAATCCTAAAATAGAGTATATGATAGCAACATCAATAAATAATCTTCATCTTTGGCGTAAGGGTACAGAGAGGATTAAGGTAAATAATATCTGGTTTCAGTCTATCGATACATACAAACTTCTCTCATATATTTTTTCTGATAAAGCTTAAACTACTAGTGGAAATGATTGAATATAGGCCCCCTAACCTGAGATAGGGCTATTAACCTATGTTACATGTTTGTGACACTTCCAATGAGCAAATATTCTTCAGACAATGATTAATAACATGGACACAGAAAGCACCACTGAAATAATATTTGTAGATTATAATTACCCATGTTTATTCTGGCACTAAGGGAAGGATGATCATGACGCGCTTAGGCTGAAAGATTCCACCCAATTCTGGTATGAACTCCCTTTATCATTTTCCTTCTTTCCTCTATAAAGGTTGTTTCAAGTATATAATCTATTAACTATATTCATTGATGTGATAGCGTAATATAGGTATTGGATAATCGGTACATTAGAGGTACTCTAAAAATAGCTAGGACTCAACAAATATGAGATCAATGAATAAGTCATATGTATCTACAAATTGAATCTGTGTTTTGACTCCATGAAGATATGGCTGTAGGGTCATAAGTACATGAGACAGAGATAAAAAGTTAAGTTAATTTGGGCTACTACATATGCTACATATTTTATAAATCAGAGGTATTGCATCTCCAAGATTGCTCCCTCACGACAAGTGGATTGGATTTTGGTTTCTATACCTAAGTGTAGATCTAGTTATCTATTTTAGCTCATGCTCTCCCATAGTAATCTATTTTATGTTCAGGATCTATCTTAATTATAGATTTGAATGCCTAGCTATCCTGTTATCATGTAGCCCCTGCTCATGCTCTCCCTCCTAGCTATTAGCTTTACATTAAGGATCTAATTGTATTATTTATTTGAATTCCATAATCCTTTGCCATGGCCATTATAGTAGATTGTACTTTAAGATTATGAATTAATAAATAGTTCCTGAGAATCAATGTCTAAAAATACCAACAGATATGTTAGGAAGTTTCTTATAACTAGATCATGGTTGTAAAGGATATGAATTTTAGAATGATTGATAAGTACTATTCAAAGTCATTATGTATCTTCCAGCCATACTGGATGCTCAATTTTAGAATAATGGATAATTCTTTTAGCATCAAGAGGATTAGCTTAATTCTTATTTCAAGTAAAGGTTAAGGATTAACATTATTTTTAAACAAGATATACAAAGAAGTATACTTCTCATAAGAGCATGGTGGTAGTCCCTTTGATCTAGCTTGAGAACATGGGCATCAAATACTACAACATATTTAGAACCAGACGGTACAAGTCCAGGTAAAGGTATCCTCTTTTAAGCAAATTTTTCTATCATTCGAATACACTTGTCAAATTGTCTCCTATCAATAATTTATAAACTTCGGATTAACAAAATTTTATTATGGTTATACTAAAAAGGATCTTAGTCAAAGCTCAAATATTTCAGGTATTAAAAATCATGAGACATTTTGAGGAGCCTCCGTTCGGGTGGGATAATCAGGGAACAATCCCCTATGATAGATAGATAACCTCACAAAGTTTGACTTAATTAGGTACTAAGCTATGTACGCTAATCTCAAAAGGAAGGCCTAGTGGGAACTTAAAAACATTGCAGAATAGACTAGATATGAAACAACTCGTGCAAAGCTTGTAAAATTTATATTATGAATTTGGTCATGGAGGGTATGCCCTCCTAAACTTTTTATGTAGCAAATCCGGACTACTATCCCAAGCGAGGCTGGAGGTTTTCTCAACCCCGCTCTTTCCTACTAGCACCTGCACTGAGCGGGGTTTTATTTCTTGTATCATTTGTGTATGGTTAATAAACTATTGGCTTAGGCCTTTTACCGATAAAAAAAAATACATTAATTTTTTTAATGTTTGATATTTATAATTGTAGATATTTGTTAAATTATTGTCATAAAAAATCAAGTGATTTTATCACTAACACATTGCCAAACAAAATAGGATAAAAATATATAATTGTATGTATTTGTTAAATTATTATTATAATAAACAAGTGATTTTATCATCTACATTTTTTCAAAAGAAATAGGACAAAATGGAATAGTGAAATGACTACTGTATAAAAATTTGAAAAAATACAAACATAAGAAAAGTTGGTCAATCTATTTTAATTTTTGCTTCTCATTGCTTGATGCTTTGAAATTTAAAAGGTTGATTAGTCCTAATAAGACTATAGAATATTGTTAGAGTGCTATCCAATAGAATTATAGATAAAACAATTTGTACATTTGAAAAGAAATTTAAAAATAGAACTTATTTTAATTCTAGATGGTGATTGGTTGATGCTTGGACATTTAATTGAATCTAGGGGAATGCATAAGTATTCTTACTTGTGGTAGAAACTAAAAATATAGGTTTGATCAATAAAATTTTATATTATAATTTTTTTTATAATGTTTTACATGTAATTAGTCGATAAATTATTTAGTTTACAATTAGTTTGAAATTTGATTTCATTGTTCAAGGGTTGAGTTTATTTGATTCAAGCATTGAATTATCATTGTGAGAATTCAAGTTTAAATCTCAAAGCGACATCTAATATAGAATTCTAAGTTGTAATATCTTGAAAAATTATAAATCTATAATAAGACTTTATTATACTTACAAAAAAATATACATATAAAGAAAAGAGCAATATTTATTGAGCACAATATACATTTGTCATTTATACTAATTGAAGTTCAAAATGTAATAAACAATTAAATATTAATTAACACTACATTCATAACAAGGGTTATTCGCCATCTTAGATGTACGAATACGCCTATACATTGCAATGACTCTTGAGCATACTAAAGTTTGGTGTCCACTCCAAACATAACTGGTGTGAATCTGTATACAAAATATCTTAAGAGCTCGGGGTAAGCATAACTGTTCATCCAGCCGTATTGACTGGAACAAACTTGTAGGGCTCTCCTATATGCTTTGCCAGCTATACACGTTCAAAACATTTCATAACTTTAGTCAACATAACTTGCTCTCCGTACACATCCTTTCATAAACACTAATGTCGCTTCATATAATTTGAATTTCGTCCACACAGACATAACATCGCCCCAATAAATTTTCTTGACTTCCGTGAGCACAATTGCCAAACGTCGCTCTCCACAACGAGATTTTGAAGTGCATTCCCAAATGTTTGAGTTCCCGTACACACTCACTCAACATATGAATATTAAATATTAAATATGGTGGGATGACCCCAGAGTGCAGTCTTAAGTTACAAAGTCTTTCAAATAAGAAGTCTTAAGTTCAAATTTGCATAAGTCAATATAAAAAAATATATTAAATATTGTATTTATTATATTTTCAAGTGGTAAAATTAAAAAAATTTCGTAAATTGAAATATATATTTTTCTTTTATCCTTAAATTGTCAAATAATAAATTTAGATAAAATTTCAAGTTCTATTATTGTATAATTCTATTTTTTCTCTTTGTTTCTAATATAGAGAAAAATGCATTGAATTCAATAACATAACATTAGATATTTAATATTAGATGTTCATTCTATTTTGTGCTCTCTTCTACTTGACAAAGTCTATTTTGCAATACTAGATTCCTTTTAGAGAAGGTATTGAACTATATAAATACATACTGATTCATATAATTCGTAGATTTCTAAATGATTATAATAAATTCTTTGGATGTCTTTAATTTGAAAGAAAACCCAACATATCACATGACTATTCTTTGGTGACCACAAGAATGAAGAGAAACTATGCTATAATGAGTGTAAATCATGTAAGATAGAAGACATCATGTTCCATGTTGTCCAGATATAAATCTAATGTAGGATTAATTTTTAATGAGAAAATTCATCTATTTTATGTCATTAGTGAGTTTTGTAAAATATAATTTAGATGTTATTTCTTTTTATATGTTTGCGCCTTCTATTTTCGTATGCACCTCTAACCTCCTTGATGATGTCTACAAGCCCTGTTTAATACTATGGTTATTTAAGATCAAAATACATGGATTTGGAAGCAAGATACATTAAAGAATATACAAAAAGTGCCTCTAAGGAGTAAATACTAACAATATGTTATCTTACTATATAAACATTTTGAAGAAAAATGTCTCACTGTCAGACTCAATTATAGGATCAAATTGTACCATGATTTATCATAGTAGAAATAATATCTAAGCTCCAGCAAGTGAGGTAGATATACAAAATAAAAGAGAAAGATAGAGGAAGCATGCTAAGCTAATGCAAATTCAATGATTATTAGCTTTATATATTGAAAATCTAAAGAAATTATAAAAATAAACCAATTATGAAACCCGATTGGGAAATGGAAATGAAGGCGAAATGATAAGTGAGAGAAAAAGATGTCCTCAACTAATAAAGAAAAATACTTAACTAAACATGACTCCCTAATGTGTAGAGGATAGGTGTAAACCAGAAGATATAAGGTAAATTAGTGTGAACAGTAAGAGAGGTGTAGATAGAAAGGATAAAATGCATGTTCCTATGGGGTAAACGAAATAAAGGGTGTCCTAATGTACATGGCATTCTCAAAATTAAACTTAAAATAACAATGAACAACCTATATGTTAAGAAAAGATATTTTAAAACTTACTTTTGTCTTCAGAAATTTATTAAGGCATTTTTGAATCATCCATATGGTACTTGAGATCATTTAATGTACATGTCAGCCATGGCTCTACTAAAGCATGGCTTCATCCTAGGTTGATTTCATACATTAGGTAATTTTCTACAAGAAAATATGTATCATTAATGTACTACCTCTCTCGTTTGCATTTGGCATGCCATCTTGATTAATGCGACTTGGACTTTCATGCTTATTTTGTGTCATCATTTGGACCTGTGAGAGGTTTTTACTTTCAAGATGATCCAAGATGATCTAGTTTATGGTGTTGCATCATTAAGTTGTTTATTCTTTGTTTTGGTTATGAGAACCATTATGTTGTGACTGGTTTCTTACCTATTTGTGATGATGTGATGTGGTTTTGGTTGTGTACTTTTTCTCCTATGTGATTGGTTGAGTTGATCTTGTGGTGTGGTGACCATTCTCGTGTTATGCATTTATGTTGACATTGTGAGATGCACCCAGTTCAGTTTAGTCTCATGCTCATTCTGAGATTATTATTGTGGTTATGATTGGTATTTGGCTTATGAGGTTTATGTTGTGATTTGATGGTTTCAGTAAGTGTGTGTCGGTGGTTACCTAGATTTGGATTGTATCACAATGTTATTTCATGAGTACCCATGTGATGTGATCAGTGGTTGCACTCTGTGATGCATTTGATTTATGCACTTTATTCTAGTTCATGCGGTAGTTCTGATTTATATGCTAGATTATGTTTTTATTTGTATTTTGATCATATATCTTTGATTTACATTAGTGTATTATGCATTTAAGATTATTGATTAGGTATCAGGATGATTTTATGATATATTGTGCCATATATGTCATTGGCTATTTCAGTTGCTTACTTTCATTGATATATGCTCAAAATAGTTGTGAAATAGGTTATTTAAATGCTTTTAATTTAATTACAATGTTAATGTGATTATATGAGGTGCACTACCTCATTACAATGTTAATAGCTATACCCGTAAGCATAACTGGGCATCCGGCCGTATTGACTGGAACAAACTTTTCAAAACATAGGTAGTGGCTTTGCGAGCTATACACGTTCAAAACATTTCACAACTTTAGTCAACACATCCTTTCATAAACACTTATGTCGCTTCATATAATTTGAAAATGTGGAGTGTACTTCTAGATTGCAATAACATCGCCCCAATCAATACGCTTAAAATTTACGCAGTTAATGTAAAATGAGCAGGCAATAAATTTTCTTGACTTCCGTGAGCACAATTGCCAAACGTCGCTCTCCACAACGAGATTTTGAGTTAAAGAAACCGCCTTCCCTTGCCTCTGCATTCTGCACAACCACATTACAAATTACCAAAATGGCACTTGATGATTAGAGCTACTTAGCAGAGGATGATGAGAAGATGAGAAACACAAGACTGCTTATTTATAGCTCGGTGTTCCTTCAATTATAGAGCTGTCATTTTTCCACTGAAAACATCCCAGAGAGTGCATTCACACATGGTGGGGCCCCTACATACCCTATTTTCTTTATGCATTTTTTTCCTGACATTGACATTGAAGACATTTTCTAGTTTACTTAATCAGTAAACTATTTCACCATTAAAAATACGTTAAGTCGGCGTCCGTTTTAATTTTAGTTTGGAGCGCATGAATTGTCTCCTCTCAAAGTGGTGTAATGGTTGTTTCGGATTTGAAAGACAAGATTGATGTTGTACAAATTAGTCTTCACGCCGTGTGAACTGCTCCTCCGCTTTCAACTGAGGTTAACTTTCGGCGACAAAATAATTACTGACCAGAAGAAACCAGAAGGACGCCTCTTAAAGAGATAGGGACTTCACTAATACTGTTAACTATCATACACGGCGTTGGAAATTTGATCTTTTTTCTCATTAAACTTGCTCCATCAGTTCATCCAGGCACATAGGCTAGTACATGACAATGTCTCTGGTGACGTCGTATTTGGATCGAATGTTTGAGTTCCCGTACACACTCCCTCAACATATAGATATTTAATATTAAATATTTGGGATGACCCCACAGTGCAGTCTTAAGCTGCAAAGTCTTTCAAATAAGAGGTCTTAAGTTCAAATTTGCATAAGTCTATATTAAAAAAATATTAAATATTGTATTTATCATATTTTCAAGTGGTAAAATTAAAGTATTTTCGTAAATTGAAATATATATTTTCCTTTGTCCATAAATTGTCAAATGATAAATTTAGATAAAATTTCATGTTCTATTATATTTTTTATCTTTGTTTATAATATACAGAAAAATGCATTGAATTCAACAACATAACATTTGATATTTAATATAATATGTTCATTCTATTTTGTGCTCTCTTCTACTTGACAAAGTCTATTTTGCAATATTGGATTCCTTTTAGAGAAGGAATTGAACTATATAAATACATACTTATTCATATAATTCGTAGGTTTCTAAATGATTATAATAAATTATTTGGATGTCTTTAAATTGAAAGAAAAACCAACATATCACATAATTGTTCTTTGGTGGCCATAAGAATGAAGAGAAACTATGCTATAATGAGTGTAAATCATGTAAGATAGAAGACATCATGTTCCATGTTGTGAAGATATAAATCTAATGTAGGATTAAATTTTGATGAGAAAATTCATCTATTTTATGTCATTAGTGAGTTTTGTAAAATATAATTTAGATGTTATTTCTTTTAATATGTTTGGGCCTTCTATTTTTGTATGCATCTCTAACCTCCTTGATGATGTCTACAAGCCCTATTTAATACTATGGTAATTTAAGATCAAAATGCATGGATCTGGAAGCAAGATACATTAAAGAATATATAAAAAGTGCCTCTAAGGAGTAAATACTATCAATATGCTATCTTACTATATAAACATTTTGAAGAAAAATGTCTCACTGTCAGACTCAATTATAGGATCAAATTGTACCATGATTTATCATAGTAGAAATAATATCTAAGCTCTAGCAAGTGAGGTAGATATATACAAAATAAAAGAGAAAGATAGATGAAGCATGCTAAGCTAATGCAAATTCAATGATCATTAGCTTTATATATCGAAAATCTAAAGAAATTATAAAAATAAACCAATTATGAAATCCGATTGGGAAATGGAAATGAAGGTGAAATGATAAGTGAGAGAAAAAGATGTCCTCAACTAATAAAGAAAAATACTTAAGTAAACATGACTCCCTAATGTGTAGAGGATAGGTGTAAACCAGAAGATATAAGGTAAATTAGTGTGAACAGTAAGAGAGGTGTAGATAGAAAGGATAAAATACAAGCTCCTATGGGGTAAATGAAATAAAGGGTGTCCTAATGTACATGGCATTCTCAAAATTAAACTTAAAATAACAACGAACAACCTATATGTTAAGAAAAGATATTTTAAAACTTACTTTTATCTTCAAAAATTTATTAAGGTATTTTTGCATCATCCATATGGTACTTGAGATCATTTAATGTACATGTCAGCCATGGTTCTACTAAAGCATGGCTTCATCCTAGGTTGATTTCATACATTAGGTAATTTTCTACAAGAAAGTATGTATCATTAATGTACTACCTCTCTCATTTGCATTTGGCATGCCATCTTGATTAATGTGACTTGGACTTTCATTCTTATTTTGTGTCATCATTTGGACCCGTGAGAGGTTTTTACTTTCAGGATTATCTAGTTTATGGTGTTGCATCATTAAGTTGTTTATTCTTTGTTTTGGTTATAAGAACCATTATGTTGTGACTAGTTTCTTACCTATTTGTGATGTGGTTTTGGTTGTGTACTTTTTCTCCTATGTGATTGGTTAAGTTGATCTTGTGGTGTGGTGACCATTCTTGTGTTATGCATTTATGTTGGCATTGTGAGATGCACCTAGTTCAGTTTAGTCGCATGCTCATTCTGAGATTATTATTGTGGTTATGATTGGCATCTAGCTTATGAGGTTTATGTTGTGATTTGATAGTTTTAGTAAGTGTGTGCCAGTGGTTACCTAGATTTGGATTGTATCACAATTTTGTTTCATGAGTACCCATGTGATGTGATCAGTGGTTGCACTGTGTGATGCATTTGATTTATGCACTTTATTCTAGTTCATGCGGTAGTTCTGATTTATATGTTAGATTATGTTTTTATTTGTATTTTGATCATATATGTTTGATTTACATTATTGTCTAATGCATTTAAGATTATTGATTAGGTATTAGGATGATTTTATGAGATTTTATGATATATTGTGCCATATATGTTCTTGGGTATTTTAGTTGCTTGCTTTCATTGATATATGCTCAAAATAGTTGTGAAATAGGTTATTTAAATGATTTTAATTTAATCACAATGTTAATGTGATTATATGAGGTGCACTACCTCACCACATCACTTCTATATTTTTTTCCCTTGGTGTTACCAATACGAAGTGAGATAGAGTCGTAGTCACTTTCTTGCGACATCTACATGACATCTCGTTCTCCTTCATTGTTTGATGTTATGTATCTTCATGTTCTTTAGCTATTTATATTGTGGGTGACTACACTTGATGTTTGCATGTTTTAGTTCATAGGTACCAGGCACATTCACCCCGAGTTGTTGGGATTAAGTGTGTGCCTATATCCTTGGTAGTGGGCACCATGAGATAGTAATTTTGGCCTTGCATACTGAGTCAATGTCATCTCTGTATGGATGACATACTTGTGTTATATTATTATACCTCTAGTGCGTGATTAGTAAATCTAGATTCATGTCGTATTTGTGTTTAGATTCATGAGAATATCTATTCATTTGGAGCTATATTGTTGTCATAGAAGGTTTTAAATTGAAATGTTAATTTTAATGTGTTTCAGGGATTTTAATTATTTTAATTATATTTACCAACTAATTTGTTGTAGTTGGATTCTAGTTAATTGGAGTTGATTTATTTTTAATTTGAGAAAGGATAATTGACTATTTAATTATTTAAATAATCCATTTTATAAGACTTTTGGAAAAAGTTTTTGATTAAGTAAAATAGGTTTTACAAGGTTCCTAAAGCCCACAATATCTTAAAATATATCAAGAAAGAGATCAAGTCTTAAGGATGCAAAAAGAGACAATGAAACATGTCATAGGTAGGCCAAGAGACAAACAACCATAGAGACAGAACAGTCAAAATAGAAAAAAGAAAAGGGACAGGGAAAATTCCATCAGAAAGGTGAGGAGAGGTTCCTAAGCATCACTGCATCATTGGTTTCAAGAAGCTCCATCTTCTCTACCGCCTCCTTGATCTTTTAAATGTCATTGGAGTCTTCTTCTTCCATATTTTTCTTTGACCTGGCCCTAGTTCTCTTTTCCAGACCTTCATTGGGCTTCTCCTTTTTTTCCTCTTTGATAATCTGCACATCCTTGCCTTCCATATTTTCCTCCATTTTTTCTATGAGCAGTTTGATGTACTTGTTTGAGGCTTTAAGGATGTTGAATTTTTTCTTTGCTATACCTTTGAGGGTATCCTCAAGGCTTTTCATCTTATCTTCCGTTTGGTTATTTCTTGATTCTAGGTGACTAAGATCCTTAGTGGCTTTGTGATCCTTGTTGTTTTCAATGCCCTAGATTTTTTCCCTAAGGTCTTCAAGCTCATGAAAGAGCCATTTAAAAGACCTAAAATGGTCTAACATACTATTCTTTCCATTGTTAAGAATATTCAGCTCCATTTCCCTGGCCTTCTTACTGAGGATGACCAGGGCAAGGTCAATCAGGTCCTCCTTATGGATTATGCCATCTATATCCTCGAGGATTTTGGGGTTCACAAATTTCCTGATTATCCCCATTTGCACACTATTCATGTTGATATTACGCCACACTTTTTTCCCCTGCCCAGAGTCATCATTGTGATACTCCCTTTGGACTAGTTCTTATCATCTGAAAATTCATCTGGGTTTGGCGACGTGGTTGAGGGATCTTCCTGGTCATCATTAGGCACCTCAGTATTAGGGACCTGAGTCATTTTTTTGGCTCTAGAAGGGGGAGGGGGAGTGTAATCTTTGCTTATGGCCAGGTCAATAGAAAGACGACTAGAGCATTCCCCCTTTGAATTGTTTTTCTTCCCCGTGGTCTGTTCCATTTTCTTTGTGGTCTTACCTCTGGAATTAACCACCTCATTTTGAGTGCTCATATCATCCTCATTATCATTATACTCCTCTTATGAGGAGGTCTCCATTCTAGCCTACTTTTTAAAGGGTTTTTCTTTTTTGGTGGAACTCACAGTTCTCTTCTTAGAGGAGGAGTCATGTTTCAGATTTTTAACCTCTTCATCCTCATAATCCTCTGAGTGCATTACCACACTGTCTTCTGGGTCTGAGGGGACACAGTCTGATCCAGAGACATCAAATCTTTCCTTTTTGACCAAAATCTCCTTCCCTGGGGTTTGGGCTTTAAAAAATTCATAAATTAACAGTAACAGACCCTCATGTAAAGTAGGATTAGCTATATTGTTCTCCGTAAATCCATTAATATTATCATTTATTGAAGAATACAAGTAGAACAAGATGGAAACCTTCATAATGTGCTTGAGATAATTCAGCAGCACGAAGTGGTAGGCCCTGATCCTATCAAACCTGGTGTCCAACGTGACATAAGAGATCGGGGCTTTGAGAAAAAACTTACACAACATTTTGATACCATCAGGCTGGTAGTAAGTACCCATTTTAACAATATCTTTCTTCTCATCCTCATCTCTCACAAAATCATTAACGGTAGTGTCAGATATTTTGCGGTCCCTGTAGAATTTTTTTCCTACAATGGGGATACCAGTGACTTTTGAGATGACCTCCTCAGCTACAGTGAAATTATTTCCCTCTATCCATGCACCCTTCATTCTAGCTTTAAATAAAAATATTAGTGATCACCTGCTTTCTTCTATGTAACCTTTCAATGAAGGTCATGATTTACCCTTTTACAGAGCGTTCCAGACCTTAGTTTGTCTCTTCCATTTCACATTATCATTCATGGGCTCCCTTCTATGTCTTTCCCCTCCCATTGCTCCAGATCAATTTGGGCAATTCTCTAGTAAGACTGATAACTATTGTTCAGATTTTTTCTAGGAATGGTCATCCTGAGCTTTCTTATTTTTTGTTTTTGGAAATAGATTGTCTAAAGGTTTATTGATGACATTCATTTATATAAAGATAATATGTCTAAGGTGTATAATGTGTAGATAATTTTAATGGTCATAGGGCTTTGAATTAGAATCCATTAGCAATGCGAAAAAGAAATACTATATATACCAAACTTCTTCACTTTCTGTGTAAATTATAAATAGATTGAATTATTATTAGTCTAAGAGGTCTTATTTTAATACACCATTAGACTAATATTGATGAACTACAACTGATTAAGAACCTAATTGGAGAACTATAAGTGATTATAGATCACCGAGCACTGAATTATTATGTAAGATAATTGAATCAGTCATTATGTTTTCATTGATGTCAACTAGCTTTGACAGTACTTATCATGTTAGTTGCAAATATCTAAACATCTGTAAAGGAGGAGAAAAGATGAAGAACCAAGATATCTACATTGAGGAAGATGGATATGACAGATGAGGATAAGGAATACTTTTGGTAACTTATTGATGAGTCTATGACATCATATTGTTGACTTGATTATGTTGCATTAATCTATTATGAAGTTGGAAGCAAAAAGTTACAAAGTAGTGTGGTCGGTTAATGAAGCATTCCAGTATACACCAAGCCAGTGTAGTGTATACCGAGTGACGGTATCAACCGAGCTTGTCTTCACCGACACATTTCTTTGTTAACTGAGTATGGACAAAAGGACTAAATGATTAGTTTAGCTGAAAAAAATTGATGAGCTGTAAAGTGTATGATTACGAGGTGGAAAGATAAAGTTTGTTACGAGATCAACGACTAAAAAATTCAGAAAAGATCTAAAGGATAGAAACAAAATGTGTTATTGACACATCAGCCGAGGAAGGTTTAAGCGGCAAAATCAATGAAGGAGATTAAGCGAAAAAATTTGATAGATGACAAGAAAATGGTTTACTTGTCTATTTAAGAGACTAGGGTTTCATAGTGAAACTTATGCCAGAGGAAGGAAACTACAGAGATATCACATGAACATTGCTTCATGCTTTCCTGATTAAACTGGTTGAAGGAGAACTGAACTGCAAAGTTAACCGAGCGTTAGAGAGTTTTATTGAAGGACAATAAGTTATTGAATGTTGTTGAACTGAATAAGAAATATTGATAAGAGGATTTGTATGGACGTAAGAATAGATCTGATAATATGCAAATCAAGTTGTATTGTATTCAGACACCTACTATTATAGTTTAAAAATTGTAAACAGATAAAATCTCTTAACCGAGTGGACTTGAAAGTCTTATATGTCATTCATAGAATGTACATTGTTATCCTGTCAACCCCATAGTGAATGTTGGTTGGATGATAACTGTTAGTGTTAAATCCTCTAACAAGGTCACACCTTACAGTGTGTTTTGTAACCTTTAACAGGGTTGGATCTTCACCAAGCTCACTCTAGAAGAGTGAAATTTTTTTGGGTTACCAGTCCCAGGTGGTTTTTTCCTTTGTAGGGTTTCCTGGTTAAATCTCTTGTGTTATGTGTTTATGTTGTGATTTTTTGGATATCATACTTTACATATTGCATGTTAGATTTAGTCGGTAATCTCTATGAGCAATTAATTGGTAATCGGTAAAGTCATAGATAGTTAGTATTTTATGTTTACCAAGCTGCAAAATTAGCTGAATTTTTTTTCTGATATACATTTTGTATTTGGGACTGTGGATAATTGATTCACCCCCCTCTCGGTTATTCTAACATAATATACCAAAAATTCTAATATATTTTTCCTTTTAATAGCACATTGGTGCATGAGAAAAGCTTGTCATTTTGACATACCTATAGGTACGTGGAAAT